>JAKSYS010000342.1:0-64070 GCA_022925895.1 Fragilaria crotonensis
AGGAATAGACTGTCATGGTGACTTCCATGCTTCCATGGCAATTAACCCTCAAAGATCGTCTTTTGGTAGAAGGATACGTACACTATGCTGTAAACCTATTACACCTACTGGCCGCATACAAAATTGGCGAGTTGAGCAAATTTCTATGAATTCGCACTTGAATTCAACTGCATCCACAATCATTGTCACAGAAGATCTCTCAAGTTTGCAAAATCCTGGATTAACATATGGAAAAGATTGTTCTGCAGGCAAACTCACATCACAATCAGCATCATAGTAGTAAGAAATCACTATTCTTCCTCTTTGCTGGTGCTTCATTTAATTCAGAGTGGACAATGCGGCCCAATAAAAGTCAAGAACACAAGCCTCTCTATTTCTGGGTAAAGAAGTTCCTTAATTTTGGTGCTGCCTGCCTCATGGTTCACACAATTGGAGCTTGCAATCATTGTCTCTGCTGCCCAAATGAGGATATCTCAGCCTTTCGTGACAATGGCAGATGTTGATAGAACAATTTCAAATGATCTGAAGAATAATCAAAGTACTCCAGCATGGTTTCTTTGTCCTTGTGGAAGTCGTTTGGACATTCGGCCAGCACCATGAAATTCAGCCGCCAAGAAATTGACATCTGATAAACATGTTGATAGTTGAAGAGTCAAGTGTGTATATTGCAATTGGAAAGACCCTGGTGGTATTCAGCAGCCAAGTGGCTGATGGATGTAAACTTACCTCATCGCTTGTGATAGGATTCTTTCTTCCATGTACCATGTATTGTTCTAACAAAGATGCCAAGGCTGTCAACCTGCTGCTCCTCTCCCACAGTCCCACAGAACTAATATCAGACCATTTGGCTCCCCTTTTCACCCTTGAGGACCAACAACAAGCTCTCTGACCAAAAAATTTATTGGAGTTTTTTTCTTGCACACTCTTGAAGCTCATTATTTGTATGCTGGTTGTTTGTATTCTGCTGAAGTAACATAACCAGCTGCAGCTGCAGCTAGAGTTTCCAAAAACATCTTCTTTCATTGTTCTGTCACTTTTGCTTATCGGGTTGCTCGGCCTCTATTGTGCCTTTGCTGATCTAACTAGTCCTTTTTCGGCTATAAAAACCAGGAGCATGGTCCACAGGACGAGTATGCAGATTTGAAGGTCAGAATCTTCAAGTTAGTGAGCCATATGGAGGCTATGCATTCCAACCCCTCACTGTTTGCTCCAATGTATAAGTATTTTTACAAGTTGTGGTTCTGTGAGAAGAGGCAGGTTTTGTGTGCCCTCAATATCTTGGTTGCTGCAGCTTGAATGTTTGCGTATTCTAGTAGCCCTACTTTTGTCAACAATCTCTTTTTAACTATCCCAAAACCAAGTTGCCTCTCTCTCTTGTTCTTTTTTTTTCAGACTCAGACTCAAGTCATACTGAGATTATTCACCAGGCTTACTAGCAAAGATACAGTGGACACTGCAAACAAGCAACTCTATCAGCCAGCAGGAGGTTATCTGGTGATTGATGACGAAGTTTGCGAGTATCTCATATCTCACAATCACAGTGTACACCGAATTCGACGCAGCCTGAAGCCCTACACAAATTTCAAAGCTGTGGAGCCATCAGACGAAGAATTTGTTTAGTCTGGTTTCAGGTCTTTCACCCTTCACCAATCCATGCGACATTGCATGACTTGAGGAGCCTATGAAAAGAGTGTGTACTTGCAAGTTCTGAACAACCGAACAACTGTCACATCTGAACCAACTGCTCTGCCAGGAGCATTTCGAACCCAGCTGATGCCGTCGCAATTAGATACACGTATCGTGTGATCATGTGGTGCAGAGTGTACTATATGGTGCAGGGCTCGGAGCGTCTCTAAGAAAAACTGGATGCAAATGCTCGTACAATGCAGCGCCAAAAGCAAAACTGTCACCCAATGTGGGGATCGAACCCACGACCACACGATTAAGAGTCGTGCGCTCTGCCGACTGAGCTAATTAGGCTGATGTACGTAATCCACAGTCTGAAAAATATATATTTGAATATTAAGTTGCATCAGTTAGTATTAGAGCGCAACCTCAATTGCAACCTCCGTTGTTTGTTTTAGTTGGTGACATGTAGACTAGGACAACTGGTCCGACGTTTAACAGGAAACAAACTTGTTGCGCCGCCTGGGCACCTGCTGTACTTCGTAGATCGAGTGCGAACATTTCGTTACTACATTACCAGTATCCGGGTCAGGCACAGGTACTACATACTACCTGGCACAATCACCCGCCAGCCTCCAGCAGCTTATAATCATCGTGGATATTCGCCGGTGCAGAACGGCATACTCGGAATCGTTCTGCGCACTACCAGGAACAGTGATACGTGATACGGGTCGGAATATAACTGGATTGCTATCTAATGTTTGAGTCCTCTTAAAATGGGGAACTGTTTCCGAAATTTCCGCCTCCCTTGTATCGCCCGCCTCCAGAGCCACCGTCAACGCTCTCATTAATTGCGCTGACCACGGCAATGTCAATCAAGGGCGCCCATCCTGCTAAAATAGGGAGAGTGCTTTTCACAATGGCCAACATGACTTCGAATTCACCAGCTTGGACGATAACTTCCATGGGTCCAGACTTTAAGAAGTGGAAGAAGACAAGTGAGTGCGATATTGACGCATCAGTCCTTCGTGTCAATAATACTGTGCTAGTAGCAAACTTACCCCCGCTATTCCTCCGACTGGATTTTGTCCTCCGACACCATCACGAACAAAGTCTAACAAGAAGCGCACAGTCGCTCCTTCCCCCGGAGATATCTTTAGGACTTTATCGGGCATGTCATTGGTGACGACACCAACAATCACATTGGATACCTCGCTGAGAGGATTGGCTGCAGCTCGCGAGAACTCCACCTCGAACTGTGGAAGTTGAGAACAGAATAGGCCTGCCTCTTCTGCCGAGAGAGCAAATCTAACTTGCTCTCCCCAGGTGTAGTCCCCAGATGAGGATCTTGGTGTAAATTCTAAAAGAAGCTTTCCTTTCCTGGAATTGTCCATGACAATCGATTCTCCCTTGACAAGACGATATCCTGGAGGAATCATTTTGAGATTGAGCATGTGATCCTCTCCGTGAACGGCATATTGAGGAAAAGCTCTCTGAATGCGTGGGTTAATTGTCGAGAATCCTCGTGTTTGCATTGGAACGAGTCCACCGTTGACGACAGCACATCTATTGACTGGCAGAGTGGACATGTTTGTGGTCGGGGTGAACAATGTCATTTCTGATCCATGCATCCCTGCTGCTGGTGCTGCACGAGGAGATGAAGCATGCTTCATTCCTCGGATCGATTTTGTGACATTACGGGTAAACATGGTATACTGGTGCTGACTGATGAGGTGATGGGATCCTGGAATCGATCTTGATCTCGACGGTTTTGGTTGAGTTCACTGAGTATTGTATCACAGGTGTGTGACGACGAGCCATATCCATCGGCCGTGAGAAATCCTAAAATCTGGCGTTCTTCTCGGTCCATACATTTTCAACGTGTCAACCTGTGGTGCGGAGCTGATGGCACTTGTATTCAAAGCTGGAGGACTGTAGTACTAGAGTACTGGAACACAACGTGCATTGTACACAGTACCGGAGTACGCCGGTCTATTGTCGCTATCGGCGTAGTACAGTGCATTCTGTATGATGTCTGTCTGTTGGTCGTTCCAGGGAAACACGAACCCAGAATGAGTGTTCAATGCTGAATTCAAGCTTGATGTGCGAAGACACTTCATGCTGATTAGAGAACTGAGATAATACATTGTTGTGCACTGCATGTCCTCCGACGTGCAACAGTGTACTATTGAGCGAAAGATATCATCTCTGATCTGATCCGCGAAAAAAAGACCAGGGGGTTCCTTTCGCGTTGCTTGCATCACACGCATCGGCCTCGAGAAGAGGAGCTTGGAACTGCGAGTACCTGGAACTTGGGGTCTTGGGGGTGTCGGAGTTCTTCGCATCAGTACTCACTTCATACTTCATACTTCATACATCCGTGAATCATGACATCACCAGAATCTCTGATTCGGTCAACCGATTGCTTGGCACAAGCCTTGACGGCATGTGATCAGAGTGCTACTATCCTCTTGAGAACTACAGAATATGACGAGGTGGTTCGTTCCCTGTTGAAATTTACAGTTCTTCCCATTCACACGGATGCTCTTGCACCATGCAAAGAAATTCTAGGACTGGAACCCAAGGATTTGGGTGCAGCGTTCAGCCCAAATGAATCGTTTCGAATCAAGGACTTTCTTTCCTTGTTTTCGTTTCAACTCAGTAGTGAATCAGGAGCTGAATATTCCTATTACGACGCCATTCCAAAATCGAACTTCATCACCATGGCGACGACGAATCCCTCACATCGCGACCTCTGTTTCGAGTCGAATTGATTTCTCCAGCATCCGAAAAGCAAATTCAACGTGCCTTGCCAGTTCCCTCGTACGTCATGGTCGACGAGACGCCACAGCTCTATCAAGATGTTGTGGCTCCCTACATTCAGAACATTATTGATTCGGGGTCCCTAGCGTGGATTGAAAATGTCGTGACTGGCAAGAAGGAAGCCGAACGACTGTTGCTGGATACAAAAGATTACGTCTTGAACATTGACACCAAGTGGAAGTCTCATCCAGACCCACACACGGTGCCGAAGGAACAATGGAAACTGCAAACCAAGGCGGTTGGTGACCTCTATTGTTTGGCAATTGTCAAGGGAACCAGCCTTGCATCGATACGAGATTTGCGACGAGAGCACATTCCCATGTTGCAAGATATCTTGTCCCAATGTCCCAAAGTCATTGAACAAGTCTACGGAGTCCGTTACAATCAAATGAGAATCTTCTTTCATTATCACCCTCAGTTCTATCGCCTACACGTTCACTTTACGAGATTGGAGAATGAATCTGGGTGCACTGTCGAACGAGGACACCTACTCCTGGATGTCATTCAAAACTTGGAAATGGACAGCAACTATTACTCGAATCGTACCCTCACGTACAAGCTTCGCAACAATGAAGCTCTCTATAAGCTGATTGATCAGGTTGAGTCAGTTCGTCAGATTACCACCGTGTTTTCTGATGAGATGGAGTTGGAAGATTGAGGTACTCTACCTGTCCATGGGCATTTCGCCTCTGTCATGGACAACATGAAATTCAACATCTGGCGAATGGAAGGTCGGAGTTGCAAAACATATGCAAAAGCAAACGCCTTTGCTAGTTGTTAAAGTGTCCCCAAAACAATAGTGTTGTCACATCAATCGTCCTCTACTTCTTCTTCGTCGTCGTCGTTGTCAGATAGAACGCAATGAACCACTTTCTTAGCTCGCGTGACGCGGCCTCCACAGAGTTCCTTGTCAACTTTCTGGGCAACCACCTCACAAAGTTGCTCCTTCCCGCTCTTCACTAGCTCATATGCGTCGCGATAGAGAGCATCGCACAATGGGATCGTGTCATTGGATATCTCTCCTACTACCCCGATTCGTTTGTACAGGTACCCGGAATGCCCTTCGCTAGATCCATGCATAGATGTCGATGTCTGTGTAATGAGCTCAACCTCGAACCCATACTTTTCAACTATGACTCTCGGAGAATGGAAGCAAATCAAGTATGGACTCTGGCTGGCGTTGAACATGGCAGCCAAGTGTTCCCATAATGTGGGAGGGAATCTACGAAAAACAAAGAGTTAGAAAAATGCGTTCAATAATGAACAAAGCAAGGTAGCATCAAATCAAACGTACCCGATGCTAAACATGTAAACGTGCGTGAACGGGTCAAAGGTTTTGGCTGCCTTAATGTTGCCATGATCAAACATACACTTGTATCCAAGTGTACTGTCGGCACGACAGGCTTCTTGCAAGACCGCATTCAGACTCGCCAAACCCAACATCCAGCGACTTCGTTCCATCTCGATCCCGTACGAAAACTCTACACCAGGATCATGAATCACGTGCAGGTTCGGTTTACCAATACCAGAACCGACATCGATGAACCTCGATGACGGACCAAACTCGGTATGGGCTTTCATTAAATTCACCATTTTTTGCATTGACCCCATAGTCAATTCGCCGTAAATCGCACCAAAGGATCCATTGCCGCCAATCGATCCCGTCGTTTTGCGAATGAGCTTATGAGTCAGACGAACATTGTCACAAATGTCAATTGCTTCTGATTTTCCAAACGCCAATCGGCGACGTGCTGCTTTGTGTTGTTGCGGTTGTTTCGTGTCGGACGGCGTTACAATGTGCATGGAGGTTTCAGTCAATGTAGTTGTTGTTCCGGGTGTCAATGGTACGACCTGCTCCACCTTCTCATCACCGTCATCATCGTCATTGTGGTCGCCAATGCGTGACACATTAGTGGTGGCGGCTGCCGCCACCGTCGCCGTAATGCGACGTTTCTTGGACGGTGTTTCAAAGTCTAGTTTGCGGGGAATGGCCGCAGGTTTTCTTGGACTCTTCATCTCAAACGAAGTAGTAAAAAGTATCTGTTGCGGGTCAACTGATGCTTTTAAGTGAGAGTTTTCAGAGACTTGCCGGGGCAGGTGTGTTTCCGTTCAGGACGGAAGGGAGGGAGTAACAGGATACACTCTGAGACTGCCTCCAAGTTAAGTGGAGTGAGCATTAGTGTATGTTATGATGGCGAACTCAACTTTTTGGCGGCGAACTGGTCATACACACGTAAGAAATCTGATTGATCATTTAAAAAAATTCAATGATGTATATGATTTTGCGATTATTACGTTTTGTCGATGTTAATAAACCTGACTCACACATGATACATTTTCAGTCTGGCGCGCAAAAACTCCGCCACAATTCCAAGTAGACAGTAGCCAGTTAGTTCTACAGTGTATATGGAGCAGCAAGCAGCGTTGAGCAAAACCCTACATGCAGCTCGACATTCTAAAGAAAACTACGAAAGGCGATGGACGTAAAAGTTAAGGTGGACGAGACTAATGACGAAGAAGCAGAGGAGTTGTGTCCCCTGTTCATGGATGGATTACCAAAGGATTTCTCAACCAATGTGCATTTAGCTGCCTTGGCTAGTCTCATGAATGATGAAGTTGTCGAGAACGACGACGGCGACGACGAATCAAAGCAAAAACCAAAATCAGTTGCATCGAACGGTACCACACAATCCATAACGACCAAGAAAGGTGGAGGAAAAGTGGATCGCAGATCTCAAGTGAGAAATAAACGCCAAGGTGTTCCTTACTCGAAACCAACGACAACGAAAACACCAGCGGCGTCGCTCGGCGAAGCTCAATTGTTTCTGAAAATGTGGAGTTTGAAGTAAAAATGCTCGTGACCGTTCTTGGCATCAAAACGGTGGGCACATTTCCATCGACCAATCGTCTGAATTTTGTTCACCGCATCCTACTCGCACCACTATGCCATGTACAATCCCCGCTAATGGCAAAATTGAAGCGACGCACTACGTTCTCCCGAGCGTGACACGCTGACTGGAGCCCAAACATTGTTGGACGAAACACGGATATTGCAATCATGTCATCCTTTTCCTTCGAGTGACAAGCTATTGCATTTTGACTGAGTCCAATCAATACTTTTGCCTAGACGCGCATAAAAGAAAATTCACTAAAAATTTCCGTACTATCCATTGCTTCTCGTCACTGGTCGTCATCATCTAGAAAGGGTTACTGTAGTTGTAGTCATCTGCTGCTGACGGCGTAGGAATGCTCAAGCCATTTCCACCTCCCATTACTCCGCCACCAAAGTTGTGGCTATCATCAGATGCTTGCGACACTTGAGGCTGCATTGTCATGTGAGCCGGCATGCCGTTGCCATACCCCTGGACGTTTCCGAAGGCTGACGCTGCTTTCGATTGGTCGATGCCGTAACTTGAATATGACACTGTGGAAGGATCAGGAATGCCCCATGATTGTGTGTTTGATGAGCCACCCATGGACTGGGGCGGGGCAGAATCCTTGGTAGACTCGGCGGACGCGTAGTCAATCTCAGCCTGCTCAGCATAATTACGAAGTCTCTCCGCTTCTTGTCTGCTCGCGTTCGCCAACGCCTGTGCGTTGCTAGTTTGAGCCTGCAGTTCCAAAAAGTTCTTCTTCTTTTCGGCCGCTTCCATCGATGCCTCTTCAGCTTCCTTCAGCAGTCTCTTCTTTCCCATCCTCTTCGCGGCTGCTTTTTCATGCTTCGCCATCGCATCTGCCTCGGCCGTTTCGGCAACCTTCCTTAGACTTTCTGTATCCTGCGCAAGTGCACGGTACGTCTCGTCAGCTTCTTTGGCTTTCTTGTCTGCATCCAGCGCAGCTTTTTTGGCACTTTCAACGGCTTCTCGCGTGGGAGCGCTGCGAGCAAGAGGATCTTGTCCGTACGCTTGCATCGCCACAGGTGGTGCAGAGTAAGCTGCTGGGGCGGGAGCGCTTGCAGTAAAACCGTCACCGCTGTCATAGTTTGAAGTTGAAACGGCCAATTGCTGTTTGAACTGCTGCACTGGTGGTTGGTAAGGTTCGTCGTCTTCGAGAGATGGTGCGGAACTGCCCCAAGTCGGCGCAGACGCTGGTGCAGGTGCGCCCCATCCACCGAAAAGGTCTTCTTCAACAACCGGTGCTGGCGGGGGAGCCGGGGCACTGTGCAACGTTTCAGTAACTGTATAGAGATCATTGGTCGCAACTTCCATTACTTCCTTGGTAGCCTTGGCTTCGCTAATCAAATCCGTCATGACACTTTAGCGCATTCAAACATAGGGTGAGTAAGACAGCTTCCAATCTGGTGCAAGGAACCAAAAGCATGGAACTTACGATTTCTTTTCCTTGGCAGCAGCCAATTCCGCCGATGACTCCAACAACCTTGTCTTGGTTGACAGAACTTGAGCTCTAATCTCATTCAGCTCGCTACTGAGGCGGCTAATCTCGGCGATAGTCGCCATTGCTTCCTTTTGCACCTCTCTTTCGTCCTCTGTCATACTACCCATTTGGGCCCGGAGCGCAACGTTTTCAGCTTGGAGTCTCTGCAATGTTACCTTGAGCTTCTTGAGTTCCTCAGAATCATCTCCCATGCGATAGCTGCTAGCTAACTGTTCTGTCGTCTTTGGTGGCGGAATCGGAGCAGGAGCTGGGGTGTAAGATGGTTGAGGGTCAGGTTCTGGGATGGAGGATGGTGCAGAGGGGTTGTAGCCCATTGTGGGCCTAGCAGGCGACGCATCAAAACTAACAGGCTCGTCGTATCCTCGAGCTGCGTTTGCAGGATTCAGCCCTTCGAAGGCATCTGAAATGGCCATGGCACCACCACCTGGAGGCTGAAGGGGTGGTGGCGTACTGTATCGCTGCTGTGGAGATGGTGGCGCACTGTACTGTTGCTGAACAACAGGAGGAGGGACCTGGTACTGCATCTGCGGCTGCACTGGTGGAGGAGCTGTAAATGATTGGACTTGTGGTGAACTTTCCAGCGATGGCGCGGTAGAGAGGCGGTTCCTGGCCCAAAGCCGGAGGAGCGCTTGACATTGGCGGTGCTGGTTGCTGTGACTTGAGAATTTTGAGGGAAATGGGCAACGCAGACGGAACAGGCAAATTCTTCTTGGAGACGCACACGATCAGGTGCATTGCCATGGCGAATTCGAGCTTGTCCAATTTATTGTCTACAGGGGTGTCGACCAGATTCCATATCGCCCCCAACTTTTCCTGTGGAATATTGGATTTGCTAAAGAGTTCAACCGCTTCTTTACCATGGACGAAGCCATCCGGTCCACTGTAATTAGGGAAGAGTCCTTCGTATCGAGCCTGTTCCACAGGGGTCATGGTGTAGGGATCCTGTGGCGTAAGCGCCATCGAGAAAGCGGGTGGACCTCCTCCCATGGGAGGACGCGACGGGGTCGGAGGACGTGGAGGAGACAGTGGCGCCGTTTGAGCGATGGGCGTGGGAGCTTGCTGCTGTTGTTGAGGAGGAGGTTGGGCATACTGCTGCTGTTGTGGAGGAGGGGGTTGGGCGTACTGCTGTTGTTGAGGAGGAGGCGGTTGGGCGAACTGCTGTTGCTGAGGCGGAGGCTGCTGCTGCTGAGGAGGAGGAGGTTGGGCGAACTGCTGTTGCTGCTGTTGAGGAGGTCCTTCGGGTGGTGGAAGTGGTACCGAAACCCCCGAAACGCCTTCAAACATGGCTGGACGCATACCAGGAGGTCCCTGAAGTTGTGCACCCTGCGCCTTAACTCCATTCTGCGCCAACTGAATGAGTCTAACGGCAACCGCGAACTTTCTCCGATCCAAAGAGTTTGACGCGGGCTGATCACTGAGAGTCCAAATATTCTTGAGCGTCTCAACCGTCAATTTAGAAAGTGAGAAGAAAGGAACCGCTTCATTTCCTCCAATTGCACCAGCGCGAGATCGATCGGCGGCTTGGAATAAGCCTTCATAGTATCCCTAAGACGTCAGCAAAAATCAATATGGAGTATGGTACAAGTTAGTAAAACGTCACATTATCGCGAAACCCGAAACAACGGATGTCCACAGCAACATGCCGCCACTGATGTTGTGATTTGTATTTGCTTCCAATCCAAACAAGTTTCGTATTGTCGGATGTAGGTCTACTTGTGGCAGTACTGTAGCTGATAGTATACACAAGAAATGAAAAAGTACGACTAATCTGAAATGCTAGCAGCGACGTCAACACAATGATCGCTTTGTTGCAGTCGACCTCCTCGTCGCGCATTTTCAGAAGTAATACACAATACACACTGGTCATTCATCTTTGTCTTACCTGTTCATGAGGAGGAACCGCATACGAAAGCTGAGGTGCCGCCATGGTTACTGCTAGACTACTGTAACAAGAAACGGGACGAGGTTATGTGTGTGTGAATCCTTCGCCGGAGCCAATGCCTGGTGTACGACCGCTGTATCTTATCCTTGTTATCTCGTATCTCCTATCCTATCTGGGTGGGACCTGGCACTCAACGGATAGAACGGACGGTCTGGTATGCTTGCTACTTCGTGACTTACGTACAACATCCGTAGTTGATTGTTGCATGCCACGCCCGTTTCAGTCGTCGCGCACATCGGTTGCACCTTCCAGCGCCAATCCCTGATTCACTGAATTTATACTGGTGTACCGGGTTCTACAAATGTAGTACCGTTGCGAATAGCATGTGATTAACCCTAACTCGAATACAACCCAAAGACTCGGACGCCTCTTGTTTTGTCGATCTTTCGTATTATGGTGGAGTCAGCGGATGACAGACACAACACATGAATCGTTCATTTTTGTGATCAATGAATTGGTATTGGGAACATTGAACCGAGCCGCCCTGAATGGTCCTTACATAAACGCAAATAAGCACATACACCCACCATCACCCACCCCTCACCATGTCCCCCACATCTCGAGTCCTCGTGGTGGGTTCGAGTGCTATTGGGTTACGGACGGCTGTTGAATTGCTTCGAAAGAACGTTTCCGTTGTTTTGCGATCGCCGGTCCCTCCCCTCCATACATCTGTCTGCAGTCAGGGTGCTGGTGGTCTGTGGATGCCCTTTCATTGTGATGATCCTCGGGTTGACAAATGGGCCATCGAAACACTCGATGAACTATATCCAATGGCTATGGACGCGACTAATCCACTAGTGGAATTGATTCCGTGTGTTGAACTCAAGCAAGATCATACAGGTCCGTCGGTAGAAGATTTTTTGTCTTCGGATTATCACATGGGTACTGGTGGGACATCCGGATTGCCTTCTTGGACCAAGGATCAGCGACTTCAATTTCAACATTTGACAGCCGAAATGTTGGATTGGCAAAATAATCATGTATTCGGACTCCACATACCCTCTCTGAATACTCTCATGATGAACGGATACAAGCATGCATGGTTCTTTCAAAGTCCAATTGTCGATTCTCCCGCCATGTTGACGTGCTTGTTGGAGGAACTGGACAACCACAACGACACAATTGACGTGGATGTGGATGTAGAAACCAATCGTTGGTACGAATCCCTTGACGACATGGTACATGATGCCAAGTCCCTCAATTGCGATACTGTCATAAATTGTACTGGAATGGGCGCCAGATCTCTGTTGCAGGATGAGGATCTCGTCGGAGCAAGAGGCATCCTGTTGCATTTTGACCGTGACACTGTCCCCTGGAGGACTACCGAAACACCTTGGGATGAAGTACCGAAAACCAAACATGCAGCCATTTTTGCGTCAGAAGGGCCGTGGGGTACTGAGACAGAACCAGCCTACATGATCCCACGAGGCGATCGACTTGTTGTGGGAGGCACCTATGGTCTGGGGGACTCCCGGACCGAAATTGCTGTGGAAGAACACAGACGGTTGCTGCAGAATGCAAACAATTTTGGAATTGACGTGGAATCGTCGAGTTGTGTCGTCGTGGATGAGTGGACGGGCTTCCGACCCAGTCGACCAACTACCATGTGTGAAATTGACAAACGTATAACAGACGTGACCTTGGTGCATAGCTATGGTCATGGTGGATCGGGGTGGACTGTTAATGTGGGAGTTGCAAAAGATGTGGCAAAGCTGCTCGGTCTATAGGTCAACTTCTGGATTGTTGATGATCGAAACTGAAACCCCTATCTCGCTCAAGGTTATGTTGGTAATACTAATCCACCATCATGAGGATCAAGCACATTCTGTTGTCAACAAACTGTCTCTGAGCATTACCACAACGCTTCATCTAATTTATTGCAGAGCAAATAACTGCAAGTTTTTATCTTATCTCCAGCCTTGCATAGGTTGACCACCCATTTGCCCTCCCATTTGTCCTCCACCCATCATTCCACCTTGCATGCCCATGCCGCCTTGCATCATCTGAGGATTCATTCCTCCTTGTTGAGGCTGTTGCATCATTTGAGGATTCATCATCATGCCACCCTGTTGCATTCCTCCCATACCAGTGGCGGCCATACCTTGACCCTGATGCATAGGACTACTCATCATACCTTGCTGATTCTGCATCATCATACCCATTTGGGGTTGCATCCTGCCCATCTGTGGTTGCATGCCTCCCATCTGCGGTTGCATGCCTCCCATCTGCGGTTGCATGCCTCCCATCTGTGGTTGCATGCCTCCCATCTGCGGTTGCATGCCTCCCATCTGCGGTTGCATGCCCATACCTCCGGCCACAGGATGCATCCCCATACGCGGCTGTTGTTGTGGAGTCAGCATGGCCTG
This sequence comes from Fragilaria crotonensis, assembly GCA_022925895.1. Taxonomy (NCBI): domain Eukaryota; phylum Bacillariophyta; class Fragilariophyceae; order Fragilariales; family Fragilariaceae; genus Fragilaria; species Fragilaria crotonensis. The sequence continues at coordinate 13,153 of JAKSYS010000342.1, forward strand.
CGGGCTCATCAAACCAATGACATCGGCACCCCCAGCAGCAGGGCCAGCCGAAGAGAAAGGAACGTTAGTGGGCAAGTTGGATTGAAAGCCTGGAGTCGTTGTGTATTGAGTGGGATTCTGACCGTAGGCAGACTGATTTGCGGGCACGCCCATGGTCATACCCATAGGAGTTGACGGTTTCTTGCTCTGATTTTTCGACAAACCATCCAGCTGAATAAGACGGCTCAATGGATCGTTCGTCGGAACAACCGATTTTTTCGGGGCGGCATCTTCAAAATCGCCGAAGTCGTCATCTGCACCTGCTGGAGCGGATGTCATAACACCAATCGGTTGCTGCATCATTCCATTCCCGTTCACAGTTGTGTTTGTCATTCCAGTCGACACGTTCATTTGTCCAAATGCATTATTCATCTGGTTCATTGGCGTGTTTGCCGATTGAGGTGCAAAGGCGTCAAATTGCATGCCCTGTTGCGCTACAGGTTGTGGTGTTGACATGACGGCAGGAGCTGGTGCTGCGGCAAAGTCGCCGAAATCATCAAATTGATCAACTGGCTTTGCAACTGGTGCAGACGCCCCAAACGCATCAAACGCCACAGGAGCATTTGCGGCGGGTACCGGAGCCGACTGTGCAGGAGCGTCGAACGAAAACAAATCCAACACTGTCCATGGGGCGACACAGATGAGCTACAACACATGCGGGAAATAGTAGAGGACAACAGAACTACTCACCGGGCTCAGCTGGTGGAGCTGGCACGTCTTCCTCTGCAGGAGATTTCTTCTTCTTCTTGATAACTTTCTTCCTTGGGCCATCGTCTGGGATAGTCGCAAAGGTTGGAGCCGCGGGCGCTGAAGCAGCAGCTCTGGTTGCCGAATCGTCCGAATAGCGACCACTAAAACCTCCGCCCGAATCTCCACCATACGAAGAATCATTGTATCCACCAGTGCCACGTCCTCCGATGCCCGATTCGCCATAACCACCGCCAGCTCCGCTGCTTCCGCGATTCTCCCAATTGGTGTCATTGCCGTATCCACCATATTGACTGCTACCTCCTCCGCCACCACCGAAACCTCCGCCACCAATACCGCCGACATCATGACTCCCGACACCGGCCATTTTTGTACCGAATCGCTCTCTTAACTGCTTCGCCTTGCTCCGCTCTTCTCGAATGCGCTCGTCGTCACTCAACATTTCTACCAACTGCTTAGACTTTTCACGCACTCCGAGTCCGCGATCGACTTTTCCTTCGTAGTAATTGAATTGAAAATGTTTCTTGAGGAGATGAGAATGATTGCGTGCATCATCCACGCAACGTTCACTGCCATTCTTGATCAAGTGTTCGAGCAGAGTTAGACCTTTGAAGACGACGCGCCAAGCCGCGGGGCGTTGGTTCTCAATGGATTCCCACATGAGACGCGTCACAATTGGAACTGTGTTGACATAGAAACGGGAGGAACATGTGTGTGAGAGACCTGTGCGCGCGGGCACGGGGTGATGCTATTGTTGGTAGACAACGGGCAACTCACATTTATCGTAATCATAAGTATCGCGGGCGACGTCGTTCATTAACGACGAGGAAGATCCCCAGTTCTTGTGCGAAAGCACTTCATAAACTCGCGCTTCGACTTCCGACTTGGGTTTGGCCTGGTTGAAACTGAATACGTAGCACAAGCGTACAAGGTGAGATTAGAGCGGATATCATGGACGTGGGGTTTGCAAGTTCCAAGAACGATAACAAGGTGTCAACACGATGATTCAAGTCGGCACTTGGCCATGGTTGCCAACATAATCTGACCACGACATCGGTGTGGTCCTTCGTACGACCGTACCGTAGGCACGCGCCTTCCTACGTAAATTTGAATCTGCTACTCGGACTACAGTCGCTGTTGGCGGCAGGTGCACGATGCAAACGTCCGAGCTCAACTATCCAAAGCAACAACCACCCACTCTTCAAGCGTTCTGCACACTTCTTCAAATAGCAACTCACGCATCTTCAGCCGCATTCCTCAGGCTGTCAATCGTCAAATCCTTGATAAAATCCATGGTCGAAGGTTTTGTGATCCCGGTCACGTCCACTGTATACAGCAGGTTTCAACCTCGACCGTCCTCGCGTACAGATATGTAAAATTTGTAGCACGCATACAAAATCCTAGAGTAAAATTCTGAAAGATCTTACTGAAATCGAACTCCCTCCACGATAGTCATTATAAAAAAGCACCACCATTAACATTGTCATTCTCATCCTCTCCTGTCATTACTTCTTCCCTCAAAACAGAATTGATGAAGCCAAGGTCAAAGTCAAGGGCACATCTGTGACCTTTTAAGTTCTTTGCAAGCTTCTCAATCTCAGGTAAGAGAAGCTCCTGTTTGGGAGGGGCCTCGGCACCAGCAGCGGCAGGATTGACTTCTCGCGCCTGCTGCAGGTAATGGTAAGTGCATATACGCCCGAGCCCGGGCGGCAAACTCTCAACTCTGTCCTTTGTTATCACATTTTGCGATGAAGTGCATTCTCTCACAAGTGCCTTGAAGTTTTCCCTTCCCCTCTTGCGTGAAATGGGTACACGGCGGTAGTATGACTTAGCTTGACCCCAGCAATACTCAACTCCCTCACCGGCAAGCTCAGCATGGAATTTCGGAGTGAGATCAACGGTCACGCCAGTTGAGTACCCAAGTATTGAAGTGCTGTCTCCTCGTGCTTAAAGTCTTTGCATTCAGAAAGAAGATGCCTCAGTGAGTACTGTAAGTTGACAACGCCTGTAATTGGATTCTTTCTCCGTCAATATACTTTTCTAACTGGCGTTCATCAATCATCCCCGCTCCCACAGAGCTTGGAAGACCTTTCAGTTGTCCCTCCCACCCTAGTAGAATTTGCTCTTTATCTTCGTAAAGGTCAATGCCACGTATCCTGGCAAAGTCTTGCAGTTCTTTTCGTGTAGCTTCGTTGCTGTTGGAAGGTCACTCCAGCATCAGTCAGAGCGTTAACGAGCTGCTTTTTGACCGTTCGACTCGTTTGCTTTTCCCTGTTGCTCGGTTGTGCCGTTGGATTTCTCGCTCTTCAGGTGTAAGATAAAATGGGCCGCTATCACCAGGCTTGAAAACGAAGGATTGAGTATCGCCTACACTAAGAGAACGAGGTAAGTGGGGACCGAGAAAGCCTTCTTCATGCAGTATTGTTGTGTCTCTAATGATTGCTTGGGCTCCTCCATAGGTTCGCGACATTTGAATTGTGTTCAGTGCGCCAGGTCGTTTTCGGGCGTGTCCCTGAGAATGATCGAAGAGAAACACTATGTCGTACTCAGGGTACAGGACACGAAGGCAATCGACAACATCCTCCAACTGCACACTCATTTGAAAGCCATTCCAATAACCTTCGTTGTTAGCCCCTATGTACAAATATCGTACAAACGGTGATTCAGTCAACAACGGTTTCTGAGTTGTCTTCAAAACCTCGACTGCAGCTTGGGAATCAATGTAAGTCTTGCCGATTCGTTGTTGTTCGTTGATCTTTGCTAACTCATCTTCTGAAAGGTCTCGTCCAAAACCAAACTCACGAGATACGAAGGCGGAAAGCATGAATCCGTCGCCTTCCGATTTCGGAAGAAGTGGTCGCTGACCTTTCGGTCCCACCCAAGTCTTACTTCCGAGGTGATACTGAGCGAAGACGCTCTCGTCTTGTCCAATTATCATAAGTGGCTTTGTTCTTGCCGAAACTCGTATGCTTGTGGTTGCTTTCTTTTCTTGGCGGTTGTTGAGTCCTGCAGCTGGATCATCTTGGTGTCGTTCCTTGTCTTGGTTCCGCTGCTGTAAAGAAATACGATTCCAGTAATCAACGTGAATTTCAATCCTTTCCTCGTTACTTTGAATGTCAAAATAGGAATAGCCAAAAGTAACATTTAGGTTGTTGATCGTCCTCGCCTCATCCAATGATAGTTGAATCAACGCTTGCAATACGGTTCATACTCAGTCAAGTACCGTTTACAGAATATGGTACGGTTTGCAACAACATCATCGCGTTCATGCCCATCAACATAAAAACTCTTTGCGACTGTCATACTGAAAGCCTAGAAGTCTCATCCATCTCCAAGTTGTGGTCAAGCTCATTGATTCAAGTCGATGTGCACGTAGAAACATAGCAGTCACTCGACGCCTAGCTTGTCAGGTGGGTCTGCTGTGTTACTGGTGACGGCGGTAGTCATGATTGTCGTCTCCTTTTCCCAAGTCGCTGTTAGTCTTGGTATAACGGTGTTAACGATCAAATCATGGACGCTCTCTATTGTTAGTGTCGCTAGGTTTCTGACTCCAAACGTCACAATCTGATCCTTTGCGTCTGGGAATACTTCCAGAAGTCGCGGCATGGGACGCTTTCCATCGAACGAACGGGTTTGGATGGGCGAAGCTCTCGAACTTTCGAAAGATCTTGTTCCAATTCGCAACTGTCTTGTAGAACTTTGCTTGATTGAGGCCGAGACGGTTCAAATGCTTACAAGCCTCCTTGCAGCAGTCATGCCATGTCCAATTGTTCATCTTCTCTATCGCCAATTGGTATGCAAGGCATAGAAATACTGCTCGTTGTCGTATCTCAAATATCTCGCTCTTCGAACAGAAGTCCTTGTCATCCCTTCCAATGATGACATTTCGCCAACTCTCTGCATCCTCATGAACCGATTGCAGGAGTTTGATCCTCCGCTCTACTGCTTCCTTTGCACTTTCGCGGTGTCCTCCAAGTATAGCACTGGTATTCTTTGGTCTAAAGACCTGTCGAGCTTCAGGACTATCGGGCCAATAGGATGAGGACACTCCTAGTAATTCTGGCGATCATCCTCATGCTGTTCTTGTCTTGCTCCTATGCTGGTTGTACTTTCGTCAATCCGTTGCCGCTTGCTAGGAGATTCTTGTTCAAGAAGTTGAGAGTCACGATTTATGGATTCACGACTGTCAGCATCATTATTTTCGTCACATAGAGATAGCGAAGGTCTCGCTCTTGTTGATGGAATAATGAGGACATTTGCCGCTACTTGGAAGACTTTATCCTTCCATGCTTGGTCCAACGGACATGGGTATACCACTTGTTGCTTTTCCAAGGTCAAATAATAGTAATGACGGTGCTGGAAGCTTACTCGGAAGATTCCGCTCTCGTTCGAGCCGTCAAATCTTGTCATAACGGATCCGAATGACCCTGACCTCGCAAATGCTGCATTAAATTGGCGGACTGTGAAGTTGAGGAAGCATCAATATGACCCAATTTTTGAAGTGCCTCCACCCAAGTTTCAGCTGGCAGCCAGCAATTCATCAATCGAGGTGCATAGACTGTATCGGAACGAATCAACATGACTGCACTGGTGACAACGCTGCCAGTTCTTCTCTCAGCCATCGAGGTAAACAACCCAGCCCCGTCAGAGCCCTACGTTGGAGTATTTGGGAGGTATCTGTTAGGGCTGGGTTGTTTCAAAAGAGTGCAATTGTTATGAACGACGGTGTGTAATATCATTGTGGAACCACTTGCTTCCAACACGAGAGATAATTCTTTTTGATGACGTCATCACTAAGTTTCAATTGGCTACATGTACATTTTGTACTGGCTGCTGCGCCAGGTTTCTTGGAGATAAAACCTGCTGTAGAAGTACGAGGACCAAGCTGGGCCAGTCACTAGTGCAGTGCGGTTGTATGCGTGGGCTACGACCATAGTGCTCCCCGGTACCTCAGTATGGTAGAGTACTGATTGACAAAGTACAGTCTCCAGAATCCAGCGCACAGATCCAGTGCCGACAGCACGACTCTTACGGCTATGCATATGACTGCCCAACTGGCCAATGCAATCATGCTATGACCCTTTTCCAAATACACTGTTAAAAGTATATCTGATATACATATATATCTACATATTGTATGTGTATCATGCTTGTGATAGCAAATTTTATTCATGTATTATGTATGCATGTATGCGCATTCTTCACTGTTGACGGACAGGTTTTCTCCGTTGATTAACGTGCTACCACGTACTCTTCATATGCTAGGGCAAGTACCTGGTACCGGTACCCTGGTACTTGTCTGCGTATGATACATACTACATACCAGGCCACGGTGATAAGTTACTACTACATACTACATACATGTCCTTCGTGGTACAGCGATCAACTGTGATCCTGTACCTGGTATGTTATGACGAGTGCCAGTACAAGTGCATTATGTTCTGCAAACTTGATTCCGGAGTACGACTAGTACTCGAGTAATCCTAAGTCCTAAGACTCGCTACTTGTACTCTTGTACTTGTACTTGTACTTGTACTACAAGTCGCAGTCAACCGACCGCAACAGAGGATCGTTCAACATCACTTGCGTTCCGACTTTCAACTTCATTTTTCCTGTTCCATCGAGGGCAATGGACAACAAAAATACTGTACGAGAACGAGGATGGTCCATGAACTCGGAACATTCAGACAAGTCAGAGCACGAAGACTTGACAGAGGACCAAAAGAAAATGCTTTTGGAAAACTTTCCTAAACCTAACGACGATGGTGATAGTGACGACGATCAAGAAGACATGTTTCGTCAGGACGACGAGGAGGAGGATGGTCCTCCTCGGAAGAAAGCAAATACATCACAATCATCAACAGCAAGGAATGTAACGACTGTGGCTCCTGAGTTGTTGACGCACGCAAAAGCAAAACTATCCAAGTGGGCCGCCCGACTCTTTGACCCGAATCGGATACGTGGGCTCGTTGAAGCACCCCAAGTTATACCCCTCAATGATGAATTCCTAAAAGCCTTTGGACAGAGAGAAAAGGAATTCGATTCCAAGCTGGGGCGAACAATACAGATTGATCGAGATGAAATCATTGGAGAAGATGATAATGACAACGATGACGAGGACGCTCCACAAAACGCAAAAGCCAAAGATGCCAAAGGAGACGAATCCAGTCGAAAGATCAAAATCGCTAACCTGGGCTTCACAACGACACAACAAACCCTCACCAAACTGTGTAACACCTACGGTCCCACGACTCTCGTCAACCTCGTCATGGAAAAGAATGTCCCCCAACGTGCCCACCTCAACATTGGTCGCGCATACGTTACGTTCGAACGTGCCAGCGACGCACAGGCCTGCATGGACCACATGACAACCTGCGAGGGTCGCAAATTGCGCCTATCATGGGCTCAGGAAAAGGTCCCTTCGTCATCGGCAGCCTCGGGAGGTCGAAACGCTGTCGGCAATGGCCCAAATCGATACTGGGAGCGCGACATTTCCACGAAATGCTTTCGATGCCAACAAGTTGGACACATTGCTACCAATTGTCCGAATCCAAACAAAGTTCCTCCATGTCCACTCTGTGGGAATGTTGGGGCAAACTATCACGATCTACGCGATTGTCCAATCTCGCGCTTTTGTTTCAGATGTGGTTTGCCAGGGCACATCAATCGCGATTGTCCTTCGTATACCACCATTCCAAGACGAGTCTTTTGCTCTATATGCTTTGGATCCGGCCATTATCGTACAAATTGTCGTCAGGGACCATTGGCAGCCGCCGATTTGCCAAAAGCAAAATGTATGGTGTGCGGCGAGATTGGACATTTTATGTGTCGAGAGATGAAATGGTTCTTTGGATTGGATGGCGTCACTTGCTTTAATTGTGGTGGGAGTTCTCATCATGGATACAAGTGTGAGCGTCCGCGGCTGGAGCAGTGTTCGAGAGACGAAACTGTTGCGAAACGTGAATTGGAACAGGCACCTGCCATGCAATTGTAAGTAATCGAATGTGGTGGAAATCGTGATGCTTTTGTGTTGTATTTGCTGCACAGACATCAACATCACGCCTAACGACCTTTCTTTCAACGTAGACAAGACCAGCTGGATCAAGTTCGTAGTCGTGGTAGAGAGCGGAGTCGAGATTCTCGGGATGTACAAGAACGAAATATTTATCGTCCAGCTAGACCCCTGAGTCAACCTCCACCCACCCGTGGATATCGAGACAGCGGAAATGGAAGTGATCGGGGGCGAAGTTACAGTAGTGGCAGGAGTGATGCCGATTCTAGGTACGAGTCTAACAAGGCAGCATCAGATGGACAATTTCGACGCGGGACAAACAGTCGGGGATACTGAAATGGTAGTTATTCGCTAATGCTTCTCTGAAATTATTATCGACTATGCCAATCTACAATATTTGTTTGTTGAGATTTGCTTCCTCTCTATAGCGTTATTTGTTCATGATCTTCACGTCGAGTAAGTCATGACAATCCTTCTCTCGCGACCTTTGATTTCCTCCTTGACCGGCGAGGAGTCGCAGTATTACTTTCGTGTGACACAGACAGGGCTCCGACTTTTGGAGATGCTTTGCCTTGATCGTCTACGGTAAGCTTCTTCTTCGACAACTTCACTTCCTCTGGATGCATGTGATGAAGAGCACTTGTCACTTGATGAACGAGACTCGCTCTCCTCAGACATGTCTTCAGCGTAAACTTCCAGAAGGATATCATTCAACATCTGTTGCGTTTCTTCAACATCTTCTCGCAAGATTCCGGAGAACTTTTCAACAGCTCGGAGGAAGGCTCCTTGTTCTCGAAGACTCACCATGGATTGATCCATTCCTTCCACGGCATTCAAAATAGCGGCCAAGGCCACATGCGACGGGAGACAAGCAACGAGACAGTAGTTGGGTGTGACCAATTCCGTTTGAAATCTCGCATAGTCCATAATGGCTGTTGCCACGCTGGGTTGGACCGAATCGGGAAGGAGGGCCAAAAAGTGTTGCACAAAGGCAAGGATGGTGGGACCCTGGATGCGCCAGTTCAAGGCATCCAGCACGCTTTGTTCCATATCCATAATCTCAACCTCATTGTAGGCGCCGCGACTCAGATCGGCCAAGAGTGAGGTTTCCATTTCGAGAGGTTCGTGCAATTTGATTGCCATGTACAATGTTGTCATGGCGACCAGCTGATAGTCCTTGCGATCCAACAAGGCGTATCTTCCCTTTCGTGTTGCGAGGTAGCGATCCAGGTAGGACATGGATATTGAGACGGTTTCTCGTCGAAATTTGCAAAAATCTACCACCTGATAGCACCATTCACACATTTTCACTCGGCATTCTTCATCGACTGGCTTTCTTGCCTTGCGGAGTTGCTTGGCATTGTCTTTCAAGTAATCAGTGCAAACATACGTTGTTTGTTCTTGTTTTCTCATTGCTTTAATTCGGTCTGCGACCTCAGATGCGTCCATGCGAGGGAGTAAGGCATCCTCCAGAGGAATTGTGACGAGGGGAAGGGCTGGCATGATAGACGAATGCAGAGGGGTTTGAGGCTGATGCGTGCGTGTTGTGGGTAAATGTTTCAGTGGATTTTTTATGTTCCAATTCGGGAGTCGTTCAGAAGGGTCTTATCTGGCCTAAAAATGCCCTGGGCCTTGCACATCGCACTCTGTATGATAGTTGCACTACGGAGTTGAAGTACTATCATACGCTGTTGCAACTGACGTGGAGGGGCGCGTATGTGCTACATGTGCTCCAGTACAAGTGCGTACTATTCGACAATTAATCGTAAAGTATTGCCGTCGAGGGCGACAAGCGCTTTGAGTCACTCATTCGAAAGTCCTTTTCTACTCCTTCGATGGGACACGATGGCTCGATCACATCTCCCATAAATGGTCGAAATGACCTCAGACTTAAGCCTGATTTGGTCCATTTATAACGAATTTTTCGTGACCGATGTCCGATGTCGCAGCATCACTGGAGTCATGATCAAAGGCATCGCAATAAATATTGCATTTTTCAGGTGGCGGGTCGTCATCACGATTTCAAAGTGTTGGACATCTGGAACACATGTCCTGTTTCATGTACACTAGATTCTACGTCGCACTGGAATACTTTTTACGAAGTGCGTTTCCTCATGTCCCTGATGTATCCTTATTAAACGTCGTATAGTCACTACCAATGGCGAACCATTTGATCTTAGCAAGGAGTATCGTGTATCGTGTAAAAGCCATCTTCCTGTTCGCCTCGTTGAGTTAAATTTGGGTTACAAAACTCGAGAATGGGAAACTCGCATGCCAGTCCGGGCACTTCAATCTTCTATAGTTGAAGAAGTCGAATATTTATATATGAAACCGTATTTGTAGTTGTGCTACACTCACTCGTTTAGCTATCGTTGTGGAGAGAATGTCGCTCGCAGCTCGCAGCTCGAAACATGGGTGCCATTTGCCAGGTACCAGTGTCATGGGTACTGGGTACTGGTAGTGGTTGAGGAAAAACAGAGCATTCATGCACTCAGTCTACATTCTGCACGTAGTACCAGTACTTGTAGGTCGTAGTAGTACTGTGGTCGTGCCTAAAATTCTTAAAACTCATGGTACAACTCTGTAGGAGGATACTACGATCGCTGTAGGAAAACCCTCCATGCTTTCACCGCGTGAAGTAACTCGCGAAGTACAAAAATTTTACAGTGCACAACGGTACAGTAGTAGTATGAAGTATGAAGTATGAAGCTTCGTTTTATAATACGAGGTTTGGATTCATCGTGCCATTTTTTTTATCTCGTTTCAATCCGTTGATGATGTTGCTCACACTTGTTTGCCCTCCATACATTGCATAGATTTTATCTATGCGAATCAACTGTGTGACCTTGTCTGACAAGGCCACTTATCAAGTCCCACACAACCTTCCTGCGGTGATATTTGTGCTTGGAGCGACCGCGCTCAGTATAGGAAAAAGCTTTGCAGCTTTCCTCCCACCGACCCCAAACTCATACTCCTGCCAGAGGTCATGAAGACTCCTGGGCGTTGGCATGAGGGTCGCAAGCATCATTGCACGGTCGCCCCCTGCATGCTGGGCTGCCACTCCCCCTTGGTTTTGTTGATTTGTCGCCGCCGTCGCCAGAACAGTCAAATTTCTCGTTGGTCGCATCGCGAGTCGTCGAACATTTCCATTCACAATCCCAAAGTTTCGTTCCATACTTATTTTCAACCCAGAAATGGAACTCTTCATTTCCATATTCTCCTGCCTCAACGCCAATAGACATGATTGCATTCCCGTTAACTGATTTCGAAAGTTTGCATGCAATCCCTGCATACCAAAAGCTCTATTACCTCCGCCACCACCTTCTCCACCCGCCTCCAACTCTCCAATTGTATCAATGAATACTGCTCCAAAATCTTCCGACACCGCAACCGCCAGTTTTGGACAGGATTTTTATATATCGCACTTTGTTCGGCATCCAACTCCGAATCGCCACCGCAAACGTGAGCCCAATCTGAAAGCACCTTGTCCTTAAATTCCACAGGGATGTGATCATCAGCAAATGGCGACGTGATCATCCACATCAACGCCTTACCAAGCACAAGGCAAGCCGAATCAGGGAGCCTCTTCCTCGCGTTTGGCACAACGTGGCTCAGAACAAACGAGTCCATCATCGCTGAGTCAACTGCTGGATTTGTTTTGTAAATACATGGACCGCCACCGCAAAGGACAGCACCAACCTTTGCGTCTGGATATGGCAACTCTGTATCGTCATATACATCTGACACGCGACCTACCCCTTTCCAGCGACCCCGAATATCTTTTTCATCTTTGTGGATACCGCAAGATCGAACATACGTACATGCAAACTTACGAATACTGTGCGAGCCCAACAATAATTTCTTTGCATTCTCCTCTTCCTCGTGAAATTCGCGTCTTTTGAACATCTTTGTCATAAAGGATTGTATCATTGACTTCGCCTTTTGCCCTCCCTCTGGAATCCGAAAGTCATCGCAAAAACAAAAGAGATACGGAGATTCCATTGCTGGTGGATACATTTTAAATTCAATTCGAGCCACAATCCAAGTGACCACAATACGCAATAGATAGGATTCATTGACCCCAATACAAGCTGGAATGGCGCATCTCGTTCATCGTTCACATTCTTTGACCAGTTGAGTCTTACCTTCAATGAATGAGAGAATTTATCATGCACGAACGTGCTCTAGTACAACCTGTGTGGAGTCGTCGATTCGAGCAATCATGTGGAATTGAAAATTGACAAGCGCACTTATACCATACCTTTTCCATGATGATGCGTGAGCTGTAGTCCGCCTGTCATTTTCATTGCCAGCTTCAAGCAAAGTTTATGCATACTCTCAAATTCTTTTCCTACCATCGGACGTCGTACCTGAGATTTTGCACCCTGCTTCCGCACTTCTTTCTTCTTCACCGCTTTCAAAGATCAAGCACATCCTTACTCTGCGTTGGGTTCCCTTCTGTTCTTGTCACACTCCACTTGTCTCGATTCGGCATCCAGAAAGAAATTGCCTTCTTGTCAAAGGATATTGCTGAGTGTCGACTATGAATAGGATTCGTGTCCGGAGATGGAAATTCTGAACCGTACGCCTTCAACCTCATATACCTACATCCAATGGGATCACTGCTGTCAACTCTGCTTCGGTGAATACGTGGTCCCTTTCATATGAATCGCCTGGCAGACGCTGATGAAGAAATGACATGAACGCTGCGAGGACGCTCTTGTATCGCTTAAGTGTTTGAGGATCAACTGACATGGTGGTGCTGCTGGAAAGTGCACAAGAAATTTATGTATTCTTCTCGCAGAATTACAGAATGTAGTACCACTTGTGATAGCCTTCCAAATGCGAAGACGTACCTTTCTTAGCAGTTGTAAAGTTGTAAGTCCAACTAAGTAATATCAACATTATCTAAAACGTGTGGTTGTAAGGAGGAATCGATGGTACTCTCCTATTTTTCGGGTATATTTCTACGAAAAAGCTACACAAACCGTGTTATCCGCACCCTCTTTTTTGGGAGGGTACGCACTGGATCTCGGATACCAGAAGTCGTGGAATCCCACGAAATCCGGAGAGAGAAGTACAACATCGGTTGTAAAACGCAGGTAATGTATTAGTACTTGTACCACCCAAAGATAATACAACAGTACTCAGTAATACATTAACTGCTCCGAATGTGCATAATACATTTACCTTTTTTGTTAGCGCGTGACCCTATGATACCTCTACAATTTATACTATATTGTTTGCGCATGACCATATGATACCTCCAAAGGGCACACCTGTGCCCTTCAAAGTCTTTCAGTATTCACTCAGTGTCAGTGTAAAGGAGCTCTTCCTTGGCAACAACAACCAGAACAGCTGGCACTGCAGTAGCTATTCTTGGATGGTGAACGGTTCAGCAGCTGCACCAGCAGACGTCTCAAGATGTTGTACATGATCATGTGTGACCTTGCTGTGGATGCAAATGTTGCAAACCTGTCCTTGTTAGGACCCTTACAGGACAGGTGCACTCCTTGACCAACTCCTTCAAGTGTTCACAATACTATTTCTTTCTTGAAATGGGAACACAACAATGGTAGTAGCTAGTCTCATGCATCCTCTTTGAAATTGGGGCACTATTGTCTGAGTGAAAATTATAACAAGTACTGTTTCCTGTGATGAGATCATTTCTCCCATCAAGTGTGTATTTGTCTATCATCAATGCATCAGAAATAAGCCCTCTATACCCTAGAGCTTCTTGGACAAGTCCTTAAGTTTGTCCCTTTTCCCACCACCACCCCGCCACAACTTGTTGTTGGTTCTGTGAATAAAGTTCAACACCAGCATGCATCCTTGCAAATTTTGAAGTGTTTATTATTGTTCTTGTTGATGTCACTCCATTTCTGCTGAAAAGAAGCACTCCAGCATCGTTCAGAGCCTGATGAGCATCATAGTTGATCTTTCAAGCGGATTTGCTCTTGCATTGCATTCTCACTGTTTGTCAGGGGGAAAATCCATGGCCTGGTGACACCCTCCTGAACCTTGTTGAACATAAAGCATTCTTGTACTTGACCATTTTCTACGCAACAAGCAGGCAAGTGAGGACCATTGTACCCAACTTTTCTAATCATTTTGGCCACGCCTCTCTTGATATCGTTGCGGCCCCCAGTTTCTGGACATTTGTATTGGGGCATTGAGAATACAGTCAACAAGGCCCTCAAATTCACTATTTCCTTCAATGTATAAGCAAGTAATTCACAAATGCCGATTTGGTGGTCAACTCCGGCGTTTGTGGCATCTTTGATATTTCCAGGGCAGCTTGACGATCAGTGTTTGTTTTGTTGATTCCACGTCGTCCACGCTTTTATCCTTAGTAACCCAGCCTGTGACGAGACGAAGGCAGATAACATGTAGCCATTGCCTTCAGTTTTGGAGTCAAGACATAGTTTATTAAATACGTGCTCCTGTTGTCCTCCAGCAATCTTTATCGGTTTTGCATTTCATGAAACCCCATGAATGATGGTTGTTCCTTGGTCATGATCATGGATTTGTTGTTGCTTGTACTGTGGTGGGTGCATATGTGCATGTCGTTTCTCTGCTGGTGGCATTAGAAGGAGGAACTGTTGAAATAACTTAATTCCAATGGTGGATATGAAACTTGATGATTCCAATGATGGATATGAAACTTGATGATTTCCTTGTTACCAACAATCATGTCAAAAGAGGAGCACCAGAATCCTTGATCCAGATCCTTCATAGTAGTTTGGTTCAATGATGATTCTCTAAATTGTACCCCATGCCTGTAATGGTGCTTGTCCTCCATCAAATAGCATCTACAAATGCAGTATAGTTGGCAACAAGATCCTCATGTTTGTGCTCGTCAATGCTCAACTTCTTCTTCTTCTTCTCATGTGCAAGAATGCTATTGCATTCTGATGGAGATCGTCATCTCAATATTGTTTTTATCCAATGCAATACTGATGGAAGTTACTATCTCTAGTACGGCGCTTCAAACTGGGAATGCTGAGACAGCTTTAGCACACAATGCTGCCTGACCTTTGCATGATACAAAGGTCAGACAGGAATATGACGATGACCATACTCAGATCAATCAGATGTGAACCCCAGCAGGACTGCCTCAGCGCACATATCCCCATCATGTCCCCAACAACTTTGCGTGGTACTACTGCCTCACACGAGAGATGAAGACCAAGGATGGGACACCATGTTATCGGTATGTGAGGGAGTCATGAGCGTTGCCACATCCTTGCATCGCAGCGCCTTTCTTTCGATACTGGAAAACACGCCTGAAATAGGACAAAAAAAGGATTACCAGCAACCCATCATTTCACCTTCCTTTATATGATATACTAGACAACCCTATGATCCACACTATTCCTCCTTGAGGGATTCATTTTTCCTGATTGGGATGTACTAAACTTCATACTCACCTACTAGCATTGTTTGGCGTCTTTTCTTGTGGTCTCCTTGGTCTGTGTGATGGAGAAATCCCATAGCTAGTATTAACCACATTTACAATATACGATCCGAAAGAAGACACTACTACCTGGTACAATAGCCACCAACACTCTAAGCAACATATAGGGCGTAAACTAGTACAAAGCTCTCACAGTACAACAAGATCTCCGGTGCTTCTGCAATATCTTGCCCTCTTCATGAACTGGCTGCATCCAATACTATGCAGCTGGTGCCACACAACCAAGAATGCCCCCATGATTGTAAGAAAAGACTAGGGCAAACCATGTATTAACAACTTGTAATTGTATTATCCATCTCTTTGAAGCTAATATCGATTTCGTTCTTGAAACATCAACGGGGGCACAGTAAGTAGGTCAAGAAGCCAATGCATTTGACTTCGCCATCATGACAAGGCCACCAACATTGATCCACGCCCAAGAAGGGCAACAGATCTCAGCAGTTGTTGCTCAAGAGCAACATGGCTATAAGGGAAATACAACCACACAAACATCTCAGCCAATTCAATTGTGCAATACTACACTGTCATCTCAATAAATCATACCAAGGCACCACATACAATGAACCCCTTTGAGTACTGTGCAAGGCAACAACATGCATGGCTCTCTCTTTTGGTCATTTCAGTGAACACACTCTATCTTGTTGTTATTGCCAATTGAACAGCTTAGCTGAGCTCAGTTGATAGACATGTAGAATAAGGAACTCACAGCTTGGTTTGGATGCTTGGTTTGTCAATGACACATTGGTTTACAGGTCACAACATGGTGGTCACAAAAGCCGCTTCAATCAATCATGCAAACATGGTGGGAGCAATACTTACATCGCTCCTTCGGGATGAGCTCCTCTCAACCTCCAGCAGAATTGTAGAAAGTATGTTTAACAAAACAGACATCCACACAGGATCCCATAGTGTGCCTAGCGCATCATCAAGGAAGCACACTGTAGTGACGGTCGCTCTTGTTTCAATGAGGATGATGGATCACCCGGAAGCACCTTGCATTCTGGACCTATCTCTGTCTCCTTCAGGGTCGACTTTTGTAACAGAAATGATGAGTACTATATGCAAGGAACAAGCAAAATGCCCCAATTATCCCTTGGCTCCCCTTTGTTCACAGCAAAGGAAGGTATCTGAATCAACCACCACAGTTGTGTTACACAGCACCATTTGACGCGATAATCATTCCACAAGTCTATGGATATCTCATGCAAGCTTCCAGTGGCCATTGGCTGGTCACACCAGGACTAGTCAATATGGGGGACAAGAACCTTCTCATTTAGTTCACACAGAGGCGAGATGATCATTGGAGGCAATCAGAGACCTGCATTTACGACATTGTTGCTCTATGTCAACACGTGCACGGGTCGACTCACTCATTCTCTCTAATCATCAACAATCCAAGTTGGACTCAAGAATTGGGTATGCATTTCTTGAATGTCCCTTAACGTGGGTCCCTGTCCTTACTACTCGAGTACTAACCTGGATTACCTTTATGCACCGATACAGCATGTCCCACCACAAACATGCAACAATCGTGTGACATTAACTTGGTTCATCTTTACCTGTAGGTCACGACATTGGACAACGACATTGCGGACCCTCATCAACCCACAGCAAGAAGCCATTTCAATTATTGATGGCTTTGGAAAGTATATCTTTAGTCATTATTCATTTTGGAAACTCCTTCAAGCAATACTGAAAGATCTCTATTGGCAGCCACCTCCCCCATCACCCTGACCACGACGACCTCCTCCTAGTCTCTTGATTAACCTGTTGCTAATGTACCAAGACTGTTCAAAGAAGGAGGATGCTGTCTAATCTTACCAAGAATCAATCTGGGGCCGCTGACGCCTCTAAATACTAGCTTTGGTGGTGTACCACTCCGTGGCGTACAGCACGACACCTTGGGTTGGCTTCTCGACTCAAGTAGCACAGTTTTGTTCAAATCCTAATGGCACTATATGACACCACTAGCTCATTCAAAAAGAGCAAACTTTGTGGGTATGATTGGTACTCCTCCTCCTCAGCAGTAGCTACTAGTGCAAGTGCATTGCCTGCTGGATTATTGACAGTAGAGTTTCTTTGCTTATGCAGGTTTTGTCAGAACAACATGGGGCATCAAAAACCAGGGAGGCGACCAAGTGTTGCAGACCGTCTGGCCATCATTGCTTAATGAACCGCTTAGTATATGAGACATCTGATCAGTGGAATTAGCTAATCTGCTGGACAACACGACCCAAAACTCCATTGTTCACAAAAAAGAAACCGCAGCTACCAGCAATGGTCATCCTTTGCAATGTACCTCCATGACTATCAGCCAATGGGACCATGATGATCACGAGCCAAACAATATAATGCAACATGCCTACGGTTCCATATCGATTGACACTTCGTCCTCTACGAAATTTATTTGCCCCCCACCAACAGATCCCAACGAATCCCAAATGGTTGCATTCATGGTGGTCAGAACCATGCTGTACTCCTCTCAACAAGCCAAGGATGGTAGCAGTCATCTGATGGTCATCAGCCACCACTTTGTGGGACGACAGCAACCACTCTGGTTGTGCACACCGATGGTCCACAGAGGAGGCAATAAAAGCTCATACTCAGTGCGGCGTGTTTCAATGTCACCTCCTCCACAAAGAAGAGCTGCCAAAGGCACTAGCACAATTTAAACGTTATGATGATCAAGGACCATATTGATCATTGTCAACAATTGTAGCAGCAATAGGAGTACCTCAGAGGAGAAATATCCTGAAGCTTCCCTTAATAGGGTGTCAAATCACACAAGTTCAACTAACATCTTGAGCGTAGTAAAACTTGAAGGAAGAAGCAAGCCAATTGGAGCTAAAAACTCATGATGGTGCAAAACCAACACAGCAGGTAGTAATCAAAGCAAGAGGCCAGACTTCAAACTCAGTACGTGTAGTAGTAATGCGGCCTGTTAAGAAACAACGAAATCGTCACTTTAGCTACTAGTACTCTTTTCTCAAATTCTCACTTACTAAGATGGCAGTTGATTATTCTGTATACTGATTGTGCACCAACTGAACTCGCTCAGTGCACCAGTGGTTCTGGTAACTTCCACCTCTTCTTACATGAGTACTATCTTTTGGAAAAAGGTTGTTGTCAACAGACCGGAGGCAATGACAACCCAATAATTAGGTTTAGTTATCATTATTGTCCATTTGAAGCAATTTGACCATACTAGTATCACATGATGGTTGGATAAAAGGACATCATTTTCCTACATCATGTTCAATTACCCTTCATCCTTTGAGACAGCCATAATGCAATTGAATAGCTTCTGACACTGATCATTATTTACTTCTTGCACTTCTGTTTGCCAGGATACCCTCACCAAGCATCACAACATCTCCCCAACAAGAATATCGTGTCCGAAGTTCTTCTGATAGTCTTGCTGGAGCTGCAGCAGATTCCAGTGAACTTAGCAAGCTAACTAGCTACCATCTACCCAATCCCAGGTAAGTACAAATAACATAAAAAGAGAAGGTCTGCGGACATAAGAAGTATTACATACTTTCATAGTGCACCAGTGGGATGACCCACCATGGAGTTCTACCAACTTCCTACAAATCCAAAGAGACAAGTGGTATGTTGGTCTTTTGGGGGAGTCAGGTTGGGATTGCCAAGAAAGGGCACATTCGGGACTTGGTTCGCATATTGCATTCACCATTGCAAGTGCATCATGATGAAGGGTTTGGACAGCAGCTTCAACATAGTTCACACAGATGTCCCAACGAAGTACCACCAGCACACAACACCACCAACCATCCATGGCATAGACAAGCTGGCAACAAGCAACATTATGTCATGGCTAGTGGCATCCTGCACTAACAACTCCAGTTGATTGATGGATCTGATCATCTCAATGCCCATTGAATTTACATGGTAGTATCCAGATCATTGGCTCCACAACTCACAGAGTTTCCTCTAAAGTAGCTTCAGAGCAGCATATACAATCAATCTCAACCCTCCAACTGAGCCACGCTTTGTTGTGTATTCTCTCCAGCTGCCAACCTGACGCTTGTAGGACCTTGACCTTGGGTGATATGAATGCATCTTTGGGAGCCTTACAGCATTCTATTTTTGGTTGACTCAGGCGCGTCCATGCATACTCTTTTCTGGGTCAAAAAAGTTGAATCAACTTGACTGCTGGGTGTTTTTGTTCTGGTACTTTGACGCAATGAACTGGTAGTGACATCAGCAGATGATTGTTCTGTATTTTTCAATTGGTGCAAACTTGCACCGTATAATGCAGTCATATTATGCAGCCCTTGTCCAAACAGTATTTTAAAATAGTATAATAACTGAAAATCACATATATCATAGTAGGGCCAATATTGTGAGTGCATACAATGGATACGTAAGCTGCATACAATTTGTGTTAAGCACCATGACTCTTGTAGTAGAACAAGAATTGTTGTTAAGTTTGGAATGCATTGGTTGTAGTGAGATTTTTTTTGGGTGAGCCGAGCTATTGGCAAAGATGGTACAGTGAGTTACTTGCGAGCCGAGCCACTGGTAACAACGGTTTGCTAGAAGTGGTGTAAAGTGCTAAGGAATGGTTCTGCTCCCTCCATTTATTGTTTGTTTCTCACTCTCCAACATGTTCAGTTGTCTTGGACTGCAATTGAGCTCATAAGTTCATTGGTACTAGAATTGTAGTACTTGGTACACGGTACTAAGGGAAAGAATCGGCGCTCCGAGCCATGGTGCACCAATCACAGCACTACTGAGTGAAGTTCTACTGGAATGCTACTCCTACCAGTATAGTTGACTCCGAGTGCAACGTTGTATGCATACTCATCAGAGAGTTAAAGTAAGAATAATCGAATACGATACTGTATTATTCTCCGAGTACGAAACAAGGAAATTGGCATTGCATAATATATATACTACATGTATTGTACTCTGAGTATGACACAAACAGAGTACAGAGCAATGCAGCGCGCACGCTGCATCGTTTCAGGTCAGATCTGTACATAGGGTATCGGAAAATCAAAGGATAATATGCATTGGATTGAGGCAGACTGAATAAAAATCTGATCCTCTTGACGGTCGGATCCGAATGGAACTTCCCAGACTGACCAGAAAGCTGACAAAGAACTATCGATCGGAACACTCACATGGGACAGATCACCGAAGAACAGAACAGTTCATGGTCGGCGTGAAGAACCTGGCAGACGGAGCATGTATCTGCCAATGGGCAGCATCTGCTTTTCATTCCTTGTTCATATTTTCTGAAGGATGACGCGACGATACATCACTTGACGCAGAAATTGTTCCTTGGAACATGATGATATGACGCTATACGTCACAAGCACTTTTGTTGTGACACTCAATTGTCTGATACGTGAGAACGTGGGACATCGGTACTGTGATTTGTGTCCTGTATACGCGATCTACAGAATCCTACTATGAGTGCATTTCATACGTGTCTCCACCACTATTTGATCGCTCCCCAAGTGTCACGAGTCATGAGTCATGACGTCATGACCTCTAAAGGGGGACAGAGAACAGACCACTGCAAATTTCGGCGGTACGCGGGTGCGTGAGGTGTTAAGATTGTGATGAGGTTGCTCTCGAACAAGAACTAGGAGTTCAGAATGCATAACAAACGTAAAAGACTGTGGGACTTACTCTTTCCATAATCATTCTTCGCACCGATCTGGTACATAATCTAGAATATATACCACCAGTTCTTTACAGCGTGACCGTTCCAGAGTTCAATCACTTCTCCCCTCGCCGTATGCATAGGGAACTACCGGTAGGCATTAATTCGCCAACGCGTGTCTCACAGACGTATGACTGCCGTCAAGGTGACAACTCTCTATTCATGCACATTCCTTTCACGCTTGGCGCTTGGCATGTTACTCAAACGAATAGACTCGCTTTCATGTTAAGCACCGTGTTACAAGTTACAACTTACAACCATCTCCAACTCGTATCATAGTAATGGAGTACAACTGCATTACAGAACTCCATACTGTAGATTACAATCTACAGGTACTGTATTAACAGATACTGTAGCTGGTCTAAAGTCATCTCAAGTCAAAGGAGCAGACTTAGATGGCATCGCCAGCTGTTTCTAAAACATCAACTCGTGGGCATTAGGCAAGTCCTAATCACAAAACATGCTTAATTGTCGGGTTCGCGGCTCGAGCATGGTACACTTTTAGAGAAATGGAATTCGCATCGATTGATTGAGACTGGAGGCAGACCTAGGAATAATCGAATGCGTCATCCGTGGCAGCTGCTCGATTGGGTGTGGCTTCCTAATTCCAAATTGACGTCAGTCCCAGAATTATCTTCGATCCGTGTTGTTGCCTTACATGCAGAAGGAGGTTCGTTGCAGCAGATGTTTGGCAATACGACCATCTGGTCCAAGTAAGACAGACACTACCTGACCCCACAAAGGATCAGATGGCAGATGAAGAGTCCTCCTGGTGCTGCATGTTATGCGAAGTCGAGTGTGATTTCAATAGACATCAACGGTCTCGACACAATAATAAACAAAATAAGAATGGAAGCACGATGTCAGAAGGAGAACAACACGAGCAAAATCGATCGTTAGATGCAAAGTCTGGGGGGATTGACTCTCTGACGAGTGACCGATCACGCTTCATGCCATCTTCCGCGGAAATCGATGAACGCACGAGAGTGCTACCGGCACATCCAGCCAGTGTCAGCGGGGTTCGCGCTGCACCAAAGCGACATGAATCAGGGGACTCATCAGCCACATTCTCTTCATCTTCCTCTTCTTCCGGGCACGACGAAGCAGCACAAGTCACGGCCAGCACGCTCAACAACACGTCTGCCCCCACCTCGGGCGAGGATGATCCTTCGGGGAGTAACGCAGATCAATCTGCTGAACAATCAGCAGACGAGTCGCGTTTGAAGAAACGAAAGCACCTTCCTAGTCCTGCAGCCGACTCTTCTCACAAACCAAAGGTCAGACGGTTGGACGTGTACGAACCCGATCATTCCAGTGGCAGTGGAACGGATGCTGGATACGCCGGTGAAGCCTCGTCCAGTGACAAGAGAGGCTCTTGCTCGTCACCTTCGCTGTCGTCGGGCGACGATCGAGGGCGTGGGAAGGCTAATCGCAACAACTCTGAATCGCCCTCGTCCTCGTCTATCCCAGATGATGATTCAAGTGACCCACTCAATTACAACTCTGATGGTATGGTCTATGAGACATCATCGGCGGAGGGATCGTCGGATGACTTGGAACCATATACTCCGCGCAAACTATCTGGTCTGAAGATGGAGCTAGCAACTCGTAGAAAGTTCCAGGGTCGCTCGGTGCTGCAGACGAACTACGAGTCAGCCATGTTTGAAAAACAAGTTTCCTTGAACAAACAGAGCCAATCAGGTAGCGCCGCCCGCAAAGTTCTGACTGACGCACCGACGAATCAGATTGGACAGAATCTCAATGGTAAACCCGCTATCTTTAGTCTCAGCTCTGATCTCATGGTGCATTGCATGACATTCCTGGAGCCTCCTCAAGTTCATGACTTACTCACGATGCCCTTGTCGCGTGAATGGCGATCGAGCTTTACAATGCCTCAGGATGTATGGAGAGTTCTGTGCCTTACGGAACCCTTCAAGGCCAAGTTTGAGCCTGATGGTAATGACAGCGATGACAGTTCAGCGTCCGGACATTCCGGGTTGGAAGTCAAGCACCTGCTGGGACAGTACCGACTGCTTTACACATCCTTTGTCAAGTGCTTACGGTATCTCGAACGTATCAAAGATGATGTGATGAATGGTCGTCCACCATCTGCCGTTGGATATGGTGGGGCTACAGGCATGACACCCCTTCGTAAAAATGAGAACTTGAAAACCTTTCTCCGTCGCGCGAGGAGCATCATCGTTAAGAACAAGCAGGAATGTATGTCAGACTCAGATGAGTTTTCGTCCGATGATACATCTTTGTCCGATCATGTTGGTGTCACTGATCAACAGGGGTTGCAAACTGGCGTCACATGGGTTCCGGCTTCGGGACGAAAGAGGAAGAAGAAGCCTGCTGTTCAGGAGACAGTCGGAGGTCCTAAATTCGGTCACTCCCAACTTACACAAAGACCTTTGGGACCATCTAAGGATGGCCAAGCTGGCAACGTCAATTTGCCTTGGTCTTGCGCGATTTACTCGATTGTCAACTGGATGGTAGTATTTGCCGATGTGGAGGGTATCCAGACCATGTGCTTGAAAGCCTTATCCTTCCTACTAGAAGATGAGAGTCAACGAACGACTGCTCAGCGCGCAGGCCTCACAGATATCGTACTTCGTGGTATGCTACTCTTTCCTGACAGCGTGCAGCTCCATACTGCGGCATTTCATGCCATCGTTCTTCTGGCTCGTCCTCTTGGAGGTCGAGAGGGTATGCTTTTTCATTGCTCCATGGTGAGCTCGTCTGGCATCTTTCATGATGGATCAAGCTCGGGAAAGAATGGAATCGCGATCATGCTGGACTCGATGAGACGGTTCCAATCCGATGAGGTCCTGCAAGCAATGAGTTGTTGGTCGCTCGTCAATGTTGCCCTTGCCCCTTCTCAAAAGGCCGTACTTGTGAAGCTCGGTGGTATTTCAGTTGTGGCGAATTCAATGATGCAACACCCATTTGACGCGGAGGTACAATTCAGAGCCCTCTTCGCGCTCATCAACCTCGTAATTCCATGTAAGTTCATTTATGGGACGAAAGCTCGCCACTTTGACTTGACGATGAACGTTGTGAACTCACCATCTTGCGCCTTCTCCTCTTTCAGCTGTTAATTTGGCAGACGGCGAGGAGGCCAACGCCAACCAAGATCTCCAAGCTGCGCTTGGTGAGGTCAACACTACAAGCGAAAAGGAAATGCTGGACGACGCAGTTGGCCAGATCGCGAACCTTGTGGTTGTTGCGATGAAAAACTTCTGCGCCAGCGAATCCATCCTGAACCGAGCTTGTCTTGTCCTTCACAACTTGTCTCTCACGGACGAGTATCACACTACTTTGCTATGGACTCCGAACTGCTATCAAATGCTGGACTGGTGCCTAGCCAATTACCGTACGGATCAAGTTTTGCAGCAAAGTGCTGCAGGGACTCTTCACCGCCTTCAAGCAACTCTTTCCGCCAATGACGATTTGCGCCAACGATTTGCGTCGTCTCTACAATCTCAACAACAAACTTGTCTCGAACGAGTCCATCGAGAAGCCCAGCTCCTGCATCAAAGAGAAGGGCAACTTTCTGCCTTGCGAATCCAAGCGCCGCAAGAACCCTAAATACACACAGCTTGTCCATCGCTTGTTGTTTGTAATTCTAGTATCAGCACTCCGAACATAATACATCAACCTGCTTCATCATACTATAACATAATCATAGCTTCTAATATTCACTCAACACAGTCAGTCACGTCGTGATTCGTGATGCATCGTTCACCTGTCCTTTCATGTTCGTACTCATTCTGTCATTCACTCTGTCTACCCCGTTTGTGATGTGTGAAGGACAGACGTCGCTCGTGGGATTGGCTCGTATGACGCACGCGTGTGACATGTCGCTACTGGCTGTGCACTGTGCACAAATCCCCACACAAGCATTACACAGCCACATCTTCATCATGAGCACAACTTTGGGCAATCCTATTCGTCCTGTCATTAGTACCATTCGTAACTTCTTCTTCCTTGTTGTCTTCGCCGTCTTGTCAGCAACAACAACAACGACTTCCACTGTTTGCATGGCATTCTCGGGTCCGATGATTGCTCTCAACGTCAAAGTCAGCGTGAAACCCGAACGCCGTCAAGATTTCTTGACTGTGATTCAAAAGGATGCCGAACAAACTCTCCTGACGGAACCGGGAGCCTTACAATTTACTGTTGGTGAAGATGTGGAGAAGGAAAATGTATTTTATTTTCACGAACAGTACAAGTCCATGGCGGATGTTGACTATCACAAATCGACAAGTCACTTTGCCGAATGGACCGAATTTCAAAAACGGATCCATTTTCAGAACCACTTGTGGTTGATATCTTTCAGTGCAACGACAGGAGCAACAATGTCGGCGACGAATCAACAGAAGAAACAGCAACAACGACTCCTATTATTACAACGAAACAACCGGTGTTCTGTTTAAATGTTCAACTCTGCATTCAACCACAAGTGCGCGACGAATTCCTCAAGGTAATTTTGAACAATCAAAAGGGAAGCAGAGAGGATGAGCCGCTGTGTTTGCAGTATGACTTTGGCGAGAATGTCAATACGCCCAACGTGTTTCATTTTCATGAACAGTATGTCGGAGAAGATGCCGGTAAGGAAGGCTTTCTCGCCCATCAGGCTTCTCCACACTTTGCTGTCTGGGAGGAGTTTGCCGCCAAGGGCAGTGACGTCTTTACGAAGGACCCAGTGGTTACCTTGTTTCGCACCATCTTTTAAGAACGGGTGTGAGCGGGGAGCAGTAGAATGCTTGGCATGCTAGCGTTATTAAATACACTTCAAACTGTAAATCCACACTGAATCAGTAGAATAACCGAAACAACTAATAGAGTGATGTTTGTCATAATTTATCACTTCTTACTATTAGTATCCTCCTTCGTCGGCGCCGATGTGGGTGCGTCCGCAACAGGTGTTGTTGCTGGGACATCCGGGTCTAGAGCAGGAGTTGCAGGAGGCACGTTCGCTGCAGAAGGCACTGTCGCCGTGACGCTGCTGGCAGTAGTTGATGTTGTAGCCGGCGGTGGTGCTACCGCGGCGGCCACTGGTTGTTGCTGTTGACGCAGGTGGTGCAGCTGGTTGCGATGTTGATGTTGGCATTGGTGAGGTTGTTCTGGTCGTTGTCGATGGAGTATTCATTATGAGTTGCGACAATACTTCTTCCACTTGCGCTTCAAAATCTCGTGTGACAATCCCGTAATCGGATTCTCTACCATTGAATTTGACACAATTATGACAAATGAGGAGTAACTGGTGGTGCAAATCAGAGTACGATTGAATGATGGATGCAGAAATCATTTTTCGGATGAGTTGCAAGTCAATGGGGAATAAAATCCTGTCCGTATATCCTGAGCTTCCTTGGGATTGACGGATCGTCGAAAGACTCCCGCAGTCCGATGAGATGACACACGTTTCCATGCGGCCACCAATTGTGTCGGATCGTCATGTTTCCGATGATACTCGGGATGTGCTTCCAATTCCAACAGTGATTGATAGCGCTCAAGTGCTTGCGCGTCAGTTTTTCGTTTTCCTTGTTGCTGTTGTTGTTGATGATGTTGTTGTTGCAGCGCTCGTCGCGATGATGTCGGAGGCAAGGGCACCGCCAGTGGTTCCCGAAGTCGTCCCAGTAAACTGCTGATTGTAAAAAATCGGTCTGGAGGAGCAAACTCAGTATTTAGTATTTGATCCACTAACGTCGTTTCGGCTTGATCCATCGATTCATTCACCAAGGCCTTCTCGAGCAGGGCAATGTCAGCCAGGAGTGCAGCTTCACATTCTGTAGCTTCAGTCACCATCTGATTGAGTTCATGAATTGGTAACCCATCCGTAAGTCGAAACAACGTCGGAGGGATAAGTTTTTCAACTGAAGCGGCATCGACTGCCTTGGATGTGGGGATAGCGGCTGAGGCAGGACCTGTACCTGAACCTGTTGGTGGTGTAGTCACAGTCGTCGTCGTCTCAGGAGTCATGGTCAATTCATCAGCGTCTGGTACAAATTTGCAACGCGTTGCGCTTCTTCTGCTAGTAGAGGAGGGCGGTTCGTGTACAGTCCCCCGCCGCACTGGCTTTGCGCACTGTGGACTTCTATGACATACTGTAGTGGGGCACAGTAAGTACGGAGTACGGAGCACTTCGTTAAACTCAGAGTACCAGTACTCCGGTACAAGTACTGTACCATCGTGAGACGTGGTTCCGACGTCCAGATTCCAGACGCCCATTTCCCACCCTCCTCCCACCAACACGACCGAAAATCCCCGCACGCTGACTCGGCAATCAAAATTCCAAATTGTCTCCCCGATCAGGAACGTTGGCGGGAAGTTTCTTTGGTTTCTCGTTCATATGCTCATTCAACGTTATACGCTGCTTATGTTGCATTGTCAAACGGGAGACAGCGACCCTCTTGTCTCTTGTTCTCTCTCATGTCACAATCCCAAGAGACATCATTTAAATTGTCAATAACTACCTACGACTGAGGCCAAATCCCAGCATGACAACGTATGAAATGGGAGAAAGCGCGGAAGCCGAATTGTTGGCCATGGTGGGTGGTACGGTCGAAGACATGAGTCATTACGAAGAACAAGTCATTCAACAAGCAGAACGATCGACGGCACCTCTACTAACTAGTAATAACAGCAGCAACAGCAGGAATGGTGGTGTTGCGACGTTGGGATTTCGTGGGTTGGTCCATGCGTTGGCACCGTCGTATTCTCATCGAAAAACCGGCAAAGCATCGTCATCCAATCCAGCCGATGTGACACATTTCCAAACTGTCCTTGCCAGAACCAGAAAGGAACTCAAAGAATTGAATGATGAATCGCATCGTTCACAAATTCTCAGAATCAAGGAACAACTTATTTTGGTGTACTTGTCAGAAAAACTCATCAAGGATGATGTTCCAGTGCAAATTGCTAGAGAAATAGCCGCGGAGCATCAACGAATATATCAGATTCAAAATCATACTGGTGTTACATCTGATGCGGCTGATGATGTTCGTCCAAAAGCTGATACGAGATCAGCATTATCGAACAAACCCCTAGGTGAGGTATCCGTCGATCAACAGCAGGAATCAGAACCAAAACGGAAACGTCGGAGATTGCAGGCTTGGAAGTCACAACAGCAACAGGAAACCATGACATCCACAACTAGTAATAAGGAGGCGGACATGGAACGAAGCCACATTTTGAAGCAAAAACGGAAAGAGCGACAGGAGCGTCGTCGAAAACGTTTGGCACAGCTACTGCGAATTAATGACGCCAGTGATGATAATGATCTTGAGGATGAAGTGGAGTTTGATGATGAGACCAATAGTAAAATGCCGGCACGTCAAAATCTACTATCTGATGATGAACAAGAAACGCAGCAGTTCGGAGACGCATACGACGAATTCAACCCAAAAGTAGGTGTTGCGTTGCGGCCACGTCAGGAACAACCGCAACTTAAAGTCGATTGTCCCTTGTGTTTTCAGCCAGTTCCATATAACAGTGGTGACGTACCGGATGCAGTACTGTCCATTCATATTGATCAGTGTCAGAAAAGCGGACGTCGCCTTCGCCGACGACCAACGACTTATGCTGAAATGGATACTGTGGACGATGATGATCACTATTTGGACGCGAAACCACCGAGAACGCGCTCGTCGACTCGCCGCAACTCATCAACTCCGAAAAAGGCAAAGAAGGAGTTACCATCCATTCCTGCAGTGTCATCTGCATTGGATGACTTGGAGGAGTGGGTCTATGAAGATCGTGTCGATGATTGGATTGAGAATGGCTTGTCGAAAATGAAGAAAATGGCAGAACGAGACAGTGATGAAGTGGCTCCAGGCGCTGTTGTGTACAGTGATAGACTCCACATCCCTGCTTGGGTGAACAACCGATTATTTCCTTATCAACGACTTGGTGTGCAATGGATGTGGGAACTGCATCAACAGGAAGCGGGCGGGATTGTCGGGGACGAAATGGGTCTGGGGAAAACCGTTCAAGTATGCTCCTTCCTCGGTTGCATGGCGGCATCTCGCCTGCTCAAATCAGTTCTGATTGTGTGTCCAGCAACCATGCTGCGGCACTGGCTCCAAGAACTCGCAGTATGGGCGCCAGGGTTGCGTCGCATCCTCGTTCACAAATCCGGCGAGACGGATGGGGCTTCTCGAATTCTTTCAGGTAGCTTACTGAAATCCATGAACCAGTGGTTAAAAAATGCTCGAGCGGACAGGTTGTACGAACCCATCGATGAACAGGACTTTATCGAAAACGATGAAGATTCGTTCGTTGGGACTGGTTATACTTTTGTGACATCCTATGAAAACTTACGTCGTTTTCCTGATTTGTGGACTTCTCACCGATGGAGCTATGTTGTGTTGGACGAAGGCCAGAAAATTCGAAATCCTGATAGCGATATTACTCTTGTGTGCAAGAGACTACGGACTCCGCATCGACTCCTTCTGTCTGGAACTCCAATTCAGAATGATTTGAAGGAGCTGTGGACGCTTTTCGACTTTGTCTTTCCCGGACGACTCGGCACACTTCCAGCGTTCGAGACTGAGTTTGCCGAGCCCATCAAGAGAGGGGGCTTCTCAAATGCATCACCAATGCAGGTACAGCTCGCGTACCGGTGTGCGCTTGTGCTCAAGGACCTTATCAATCCATACCTCCTGCGTCGCCAGAAAAAGGACATTGAAGAAGTTAGTCGCATGCCAGGGAAAACTGAGCAAGTCCTCTTCTGCCGCCTAAGCAAAGTGCAACGTAAACTTTTGAAAATTACCTTCAAAGTGATGAGGTGAGGAATATTTTGCGGGGATCCTCGCTGCTCTTTCGGTCCATTACCATTCTCCGCAAGATTTCCAATCACCCTGATCTCGTGTGCGATCCTACGGACACTGCTTACGAACAGTTCGCCCGCAGTGGCTTCAGCGAAATTGTGGATTCAGGCGACAGTGACGACGATGACAGCGATGTTGACAACGTTGAGTCAGTTGTAGAACGATCTGGAAAACTTGAAGTCCTTGCCAAGATCTTGCCCCTCTGGAAGAAACAAGGCCACCGCGTTCTCATCTTTTGCCAGTGGACGAAAATGCTTAACATCTTACAACGCTTCGTAATGGCAAATGGCTGGAAGTTTGGCCGTATGGATGGCAAGACGTCGGTATCCTCTCGACAGACCTTGGTGGATGCGTTCAATGAGGATGAATCATATTTCATATTGCTCATGACCACTCGCACGGGTGGTGTAGGAGTTAATTTGACCGGCGCCAATCGTGTGATCATCTATGATCCAGATTGGAACCCCCAAACTGACTCACAGGCTCGCGCCCGGAGTCATCGATTCGGTCAAACCAAGCCAGTTACCATCTATCGACTAATCACCGCCGGAACGATTGAGGAGAAGATATATCATCGTCAAATCTTCAAGACTGCACTGACCAACCGAGTGCTGCAAGACCCGAAGCAGAAGCGACTATTTTCACAGCGAGACCTACAGGATTTGTTCACGCTCAAGGCTGATGACGGAAGTGTCATCCGAGGAGGTCAGGGAGTAACGGAACTAGGCACAATTACAAAGGGGCAAGGAGTTGTTGATCCGGAAGCAGTTGCCAGTAGGAACAAGGTCGATGATGACGATGACAATGACGATATGGCAACCTTGGAGACTGTTATGAAAAGTAAGGGACTTGCAGGAGTGTTTGATCATGACTTTGTCGATACAAGCGACGTGAAGAAGAGTCTCGCAGTACGCGAGATGGAGGAGAAAGCCAAACAAGTTGCAGCTGAGGCAATCAAGGCCTTGCAAGCCAGTGCTGCCAACAAGCGCGACCAGTTCGAGCCGACTTACACTGGCTCCGAGGAAACCGCCTCAGGTCGCTTCGGGCATGGTGGGATGTTGGCAAGAATGCCAAACAGCTCGTTTGGGCGACAAGGTTCAGGTAATAACTTCGCTGGGGCGGGCATCAACCGACGAGACTCCAACGGCGCTCCCAGCTCCAAGAATCTGCTAGCGAGCTTGAAGGGCATGGCGCAATCGTCGAGTGGCGGGGTTGTCGACCCCGAGACTAGTCGCTATGCTGCCCTTTTGCAACGCATCCAAACCTATATTCAACGAAATGTGTATCGCGGAGGGCCAACGACTGATGACGTTTTAAAGGAATTTGGCGATGTTCCCCCTAGTGATGCTAGCATCTTTCGTCGCCTACTCAACTCGGTTGCTAAGGTGGACCGCGGCCGATGGAGTCTTAAGGATATGGAGTGATCTTAATGTAGTCTTTTGTTGTCAGGGTCAGGGTCAGGGTCAGGGTCAGGGTCAGGGTCAAATGAATTTGACCTTGAACTCGGAATGACTACGCATAGAAATTGGTTGTGCATTCGCTCGCTAGATATTATAGAGTGCCATACTATCACATCAAACATAAAACCCAATGAGTGTACTCATATATAAAATATAATCAGAGTACTGTAGTAGCTTTTATGATCCGGTTCGCAACTTGCAACGTTCAGATGCACTCCCCGGAGTTTATTGGGTGTACGTTTAATTTGTGTATGGTCGACTGAACTACTCCACAGCGTTGTTTTCACAATACACTCATTTGTCCGGTACAAATTCATCATCGGTACTGATTACTGGGGACTGGAGTACTCCGAGTATGACATACGGCATCGTACTCGTGTTTTGGATTCCAGGTTCCGCGACCGACGTCAGTGAACAGGAGTTCAGTTTCTCAAATACATGGGGACAGGAGGTGCACGGACGGTGCTGTCACTCTCGTCGGCGACGCCAATCCCCTTGTCGTCGTGACAGAGGTTCTGAGGGATATGATCAGCTGGTCAGCTACATTAAGTGTTAGGTCTCCCGACAGTGTCACCCAGGTATGCATTATACAATGCACCAGTTCCGAAAGCCTGTGTCTCAGGTGTCTGGTGGCTACCATTTGGCTATGACGACGACTCGATTACGATGGCGATGGCAATGGGTTGTGGCGTCGCTATTCCTTATAGCAGCTCTCGATCAACAACTGCTCGCGTCTGCGTTCATGTCACTGCACAGAGCAAAGGTGACGGCGAGTGCCAAATCGAAGAGCGCCAGTGAGACGGGCAGCGTCTTCCCATCGAGAAGAAGGCGTGATCAACGCATCGATGCACGGCGCGCCTACATCGGCGGAACTTCTAGTCGCCAACCCACGAGTATCAGAGCATCGTCGACCCCTCCCCCTTACCCAGTAAGAGTTGCTGTCATGGGAGGTGGAACTTCGGGATCGCGTTGGCAACTGTCTCTGCTCGCAATGGCATCCCGACGACGCTCTTGGTCAGAACAGAGGATGTGGCCAACGAAATAAACACAAAACACCGGCACCCTCGATACATGTCAGATCTAACATTACCCAACAACGTCCGTGCGACTACAAACCCAGCGACGGCCCTCTCTGATGCTACCTACATCATTCACGCAGTCCCTTGCCAATACAGTCGAGAATTCTTAGAAGAAATCAAAGGTCACGTTCCGTACGGAACTCCATCCTCAGTGCATCCAAGGGAATTGAAACGTCATCGCTGGGTTTTATGAATGACATTTTCAAAGAAACGTTGGGTGAAGACCGACCGTACGCCTTTTTGAGCGGTCCCTCGTTTGCCCGCGAAATCTGCCAGGGCGTTGCGACAGCCGTCGTGATTGCCTCGGATGACCTCATGCTGGCAAGCGATTTGGCCATGTTGCTGTCGGACGACTCCTTCCGAGTCTTCACCACCAAGGATGTGATTGGTGTCGAAGTTGGAGGTGCGGTCAAGAATGTCATCGCTCTGGCAGCTGGCATGTGTGAAGGACTCGGTCTTGGAACGAACGCCATGAGCGGTTTGGTGACACGTGGATGTGGAGAGATGAGACGATTGGGATTAACATTTGGTGCCATGCCCAGTACATTGGCCGGCCTGTCTGGTACGTGACGTGATTTTAAACAACTGCTGGTGGTGGTGTTGTGTCATGAACCTTTTTCCCAATCGATTGTTGTCATCTAACTTGTTCGTCATTAGGAGTCGGTGACACCTTTGGTACTTGCTTTGGGCCGCTATCGCGCAACCGCAAGTTTGGATTTCGACTAGGTCAAGGAGAAACCATGGAAGAGATCCGCGCCTCCACAACGGAAGTTGCCGAAGGTGTTGATACCTCCATTGCACTTGTCAATCTAATCAAAGCAAAGTGCAAAGGGTATCGCATGGATCTGAAATACCCCATCTTGTTTGGAGTTGCTGCTATACTGGAGGGGAAACAAACGCCGAAGGAAGGACTGGAGGGTCTAATGAGAATGCCTTTCATCATGGAGAATTTCGACGAGAGATACATGAACTGAAATGCCATTCTCATTTCCTAGCTACAAGCTGTAGTGTACAAGCCGATACTCTACTAGCGCCATGTCATAGACTACCCTACAAGGGTGTGCGTAAATCTTGCAACGTGTGTACACTGGCAGTGCCAATTGCCAATAATCGGCAAGGTGGTGGTATTCATTAGAAACGCGCTCAGGCAATTGCAACTCCCATTACATATGTTCAATGTTTCAATAGCTGGAGTACGTGAATGGCACCGGCGGCCATTTGGGTGGATCGTAGCCTTTCCCACCGACGGGACTGCAACGCAGCAATCTCCAAGCAATCAAAATGCACCCACGAGTCGTTCCAAATTCTTGAATCGCTTGAACTCCATATTGACTACAGGTTGGCACAAATCGACACGCTGGTGGTAACAGTGGAGATATGAAACCCTTGTAGAAACGAAGAGCACCAATAGCTGCCGAGGACAGAGCTGCGTCGGGAGTGAGTACTTGTTTTTCGTCCTCGTCATTGTCGTCGTCATTATCCTTTTTGATTTTTGTCGTTTCATCAGCGTGCAAGAGCCATGACTTGTACCGTGGGCCAGCAAAGTATCGTGTCGCGACCACACCAAATGGAATGAGTGCGGAAACAAGATGAGCGCGAACACCGAGGACGGACGGTGACGACACCTGTCGAGCGCCGAACGGATGTACGACGTGAGGACGATGATTGTTGTGAAACTGTCGTTGCGTTGCTGCTAGTGGAATCGAAAACAAACAAGCTTGACAGGCTGCCGCCTCTGTATGATCTACCAGTGAGCCGACGAGGGTGAAAATGAGAATGCAGGCGAACAGGAGCCTACGACCGGTACCATTAGTATTCGGCCTTCGGGACAGCTTCATATCCGATGGGTAAAAGTATGGAGTGGATAGTCTCTAGGAATGAGGATGCGTGACAGATGTATGGGAATCAGCATTTCTTGTTGGTGTTGATTCATCATGCAAAGCATTTTGTACTGTATCCCAAATCACAGCCTCTGTACAGTACTCTACTCTATGGCTGCCATAGTAGAGCTCTCTCTCTCTCTAGAGAGTACATTAGTAGGATGAGCAATTAGCAAATAGCAGCATGTGGCTCGTTCTGAGTTCTGAAGCCAGCGTGAAACTTGGTACTGAGGACAGACTTTTCCTAGTAGCAGTAGCGAGTACTACAAGTAGTACGATAGTCATACTTAACGTATGACTACCTGGTACTCCAGTACCAGTACATAAGAATGATAGTCCAGTAGACGTTCTATGCATAAAATCATTAAGTACTCTGAGTACTACAGTATTGTATGTATTACGACGTATGTGTCATGTGTTTTATTTGTCAAACGGCG
This sequence comes from Fragilaria crotonensis, assembly GCA_022925895.1. Taxonomy (NCBI): domain Eukaryota; phylum Bacillariophyta; class Fragilariophyceae; order Fragilariales; family Fragilariaceae; genus Fragilaria; species Fragilaria crotonensis. The sequence continues at coordinate 47,774 of JAKSYS010000342.1, forward strand.
ACCTACTCGTGGTCCTGTTAAACTCCGGAGTAAAACAGTGCATACTTGCGCACATATGGTATGTAGATGCTACCCAAAGCACAGTACAGAACTCGCACTTCACCAGTAGATTTACACGCAGCTGTTCACGTACTCCAAGTGATTTACAGAGATTTTTACATAAATCACATGTGCGCTCGAATCACTGCACCTCCAAAACGTAAAAACGCTCGTACAAGTAGGAGAATGAATATCCCAGTAACCCGGAAAATCGAACAGATTTCAGAATTTTACTCTTAATCCCGACTGGCTGTTTGCCAGGCAGCAGAAACAGCCTAAAGCTGTTTGATGTCAACCTCTGTCAAGATCTACAGTGCTACTGTACCGTACAATGGGAACGGTACTGTCGTGTCAGCTTGTCCGTGCTCGGACTACGACGCTACAGTAGATGTCTGTTCTGCCTATCATACCTTTGATGATGGTTGGATAACTGTCTATACCAAGAAGAAGAAAGAAGGAGATCCTTTGGGCAACAAGGGAATGAGTCAGGGGCCTAGGAAGGTCAAAGACTCTACAAGAATTCATGGGATTGAACCTGTGAAAGATGAGATCTATGGGACTGGAGTTGTTCCAGTAGGTTTTACTGCAACATCAATCCCACCTGGTGTTCCCAGAATGAGAAGGGAACAGAGGCCTGATCAGTGAGATACAAGGGTGGGAATGATAGTCTTAGTAGGAGATTAAAACTAAGCTCACAATACATGAAACTGAAATTCACGACGGTGATAAGGTAGTACTGGCAAAGGTAATACTGTATATTGAGATACGGTATCGGAATTATTTAACACGTTTATAAACGGTCAGTTTATATCCAAGGCAAGATGGTGAACGAAACGGCTGAATCCGGGACAGGGTTTGGAACTACGGTCCGCGCATTTGCGTTCGACGGCGACGAAGCTAGATACCGCTCATGGGAGGGTAAGACACTTGCGCTCGCCAGCTCGAAAGGATTTTTGCTCGCACTAACCAGAGAGAGTACCGGAACGGCACTAACGGTTGAACAGTTCGAGTATGGAGAGGTCGAAGTCACGCCAGCGACGGCGGCTACTACGGGCGGCACGGCTGCCGCTACAGTCATGCGTCCGACGACAACGGCAGAGAACCGGAAGTACCTGGCAAAGGCAGCAGCGTGGACATATTTGGTCGCGAGTTGCACCGACAAGGCCTATGCACTTATTGAACGGTGCGGAGGGGATCCGTACAAGGCATGGTCTATACTACAAGAGAAATACTGTGCAACGGACGCGGAAGAGAATTACCCCGAGCTGGATCAGGCATTTAGCGATTGCAAGCTTGTTGGGACGAAGAAGGACCCAGAACTCTGGTTCAATGACTTGGACCACTTGAATATGAGGCTCGCAAGGATCAACTTGAAGTATGAGAAGGACGATCTGCAAATGAAGAGTCACATGATGACAGCTATGTCGAAGGACTATGACAGCGTCATCGTCAAGTTCCGTGGAGACCTAAGCGATACGCCTCTTGCGAAATTGCGAAAGGAAGTGGTACTCCAATTCAAGACCCTTGTCAAGGATGGTAGTGGAAGGGGCTCGGAATCGGTACTCAGCTCCAGCAACACATTTAAGGGAACATGCAGGAATTGCGGCAAGATTGGCCATAAGGCACATGAGTGCAGGTCGGCCAAGGTCGAATCTACGGAGGGTCCCACGAAGGAAGCCAGTACTGTCGACGACGTCGATAAGTCAAATGTGACATGCTATAATTGTCAAGGGAAGGGGCATTATGCGAACGAGTGTGCGAGCGCAAAGAACTTCAAGTCTGACCCTACAGCTGATATGGCAATGTTTGTCGGAGCGTCATGCGTGGGTACTATGCCCGTCTACAAGGGCTATGACTATTGTGCGGATGTGGGAGACAGCTTCTTCGACAACATGTCCGATTCAGTGGCTTTTGGCGAGCATGAAGACACTTTGTTTGGTCATTTGATCCCGGCCTGTGGCAGTGGAGGCCGTACTAAGAACGATACTAAAACTGCACGCATTGAGGACATTGCGGCGGAGACCGAACCATCTGCCATTGAGGTTGAGTTGGTTGAAGAACAGGAATCCAAATGTGACTTGGACGTTCTTGCAACTGACATGAACACCCCTATCATGGCTACGAATGAAACTACGGACGAATATGATAATGTCATTGTCATACCAAGCGCTTTTGTCGGATCAGCAGTTACGCTGGGACTTGCGGAGGAAATGCTATTTAATGATAGCGGCGCCAATGGTGGTGTCGCATACGACAACAAGCATACAACGAATTCGACGGATTCGAATCGTGAAGTCACTATCGGAAATAGTGGAAAATTTGCAGCATTGGGAGATGACGCAATCAAGTTGAAGGACCTACCGGATGACAATGTACCATTGGATGTGCCAGGACATGTTTCGATCGCGGAGGACATTCCTATTACTATGGTCGTTACTGGTGCTGCAACGTTGGAGACGGGTGTCGCACCGATGGAGTCATTTTCGAAAATTCTGAAGTCACTCGGGCTTTTTCAATGCAAGACCGACCCATGCCTCTTCTACCTATTTGACAGGTACGGAAATTTAGAGGCAATGGTGGTCGCGTTCTGCGATGACTGCATTGCTACTACTGGTCGTGAGTGGTGGGTCACGAGACTCAAGATTGGCATTTTGTATGATCCTCAGAACACGGAGGATGTCAAGATCTACAGTGCTACTGTACCGTACAATGGGAACGGTACTGTCGTGTCAGCTTGTCCGTGCTCGGACTACGACGCTACAGTAGATGTCTGTTCTGCCTATCATACCTTTGATGATGGTTGGATAACTGTCTATACCAAGAAGAAGAAAGAAGGAGATCCTTTGGGCAACAAGGGAATGAGTCAGGGGCCTAGGAAGGTCAAAGACTCTACAAGAATTCATGGGATTGAACCTGTGAAAGATGAGATCTATGGGACTGGAGTTGTTCCAGTAGGTTTTACTGCAACATCAATCCCACCTGGTGTTCCCAGAATGAGAAGGGAACAGAGGCCTGATCAGTGAGATACAAGGGTGGGAATGATAGTCTTAGTAGGAGATTAAAACTAAGCTCACAATACATGAAACTGAAATTCACGACGGTGATAAGGTAGTACTGGCAAAGGTAATACTGTATATTGAGATACGGTATCGGAATTATTTAACAAACCTCCATAATCCCAGTCGTGAATTTGCAGCATTTCCAAGCATTTCAAATCCACCATCGTCCGCGCATAGTTACGCCAAGTCGTCAAAATCGGCTGCAAAAATCCCGATATCGGCATCAAAACACCAAGCACAGAACTGGCACTAGTAGTCAAAATCGACTTGTCACAAGCACGCACGCACATCCTCCTAACTTTAATAGTCAAAATCCGCCTGGAACCATGTAAAGGAAGCAGGAAACGATTTGATACGTAATCCGAGTAGTCCCTAGAGTACTATGAAGTGTTGGGATCACCTCCATCTTCAGTGCTACTACAGTACTACATATCAACTTGTGGGATTGCCTTTCTGTTTCCAGCTGACCGATGCCTTTCCATTGCGGCCTTTGTACGTCCTGGAACTCAGTTTCTTCCGTCGTCCCACAAACGGTTCAAAGAAAACAGGATCGTCACCTTTCTGACAAGAATGCATTCTCACATTGTAAAAGCAACCCAATGTTTCTTGAAATTGCCATGCTGCACATATATCTATCGAACAGCATGCTGCCTTACATTCCTGTGCCGTTTCGATTCCTGGTCGCACGTCGCCGAGTCCAAAACATTGGCCGGGTTGCTCGTCGGGGTGCCACGCATCTTTTGTACATTCAATGTCTTTTCTACCCTTGAGCATTTGGCCTTGCCATCGCAGGGGCGGATGGTCGGAACAATACGCCGCAGGCCCATCCTTTTCTTGTCCTATTCGAACATCACCTCCATGCAAACAACCCCTGTCGGCACGAAACTGCCATACTATGCAATTGGGGTCGGCACAACAAGCTTTGGAACATTCTATCGCACTCTGAATGGACAAGTCGAGGGCCTTCCGACCAGGACAGATTCCCACCAAATCCTCATCGGGTTTCCATGGTGATGACTCACAGTCTGGAATTTCGATAGGAATGTGACCTATCCTGGATGCTGACGGCGACTGAACTAACGTAGTAGGACTCCGATTTAATACTCGTTTCGCGCTAGCAGAATTGCATTCACCTTCAAAGTTGAAATATGCCACAATGGCAGTGACCAGAATGACACATAGTATCAGAAGCCAACCATTCCAGACACTCACAAAACCGTGTTTGCGACTTTTACTCTTGGAACCACCATTGCCTTGCACTTGTGAACCGAGCACCGTTCCAGCTGTATCGGTTTTGCTAGCCGCTCTTCGCAAATGCATCCTTCACCTTGAAATTCTTGTGGCAAGGGTCGTTACCATACAACGACTACTAGCAGTCGAAAGAACAGATGACACTACCTGGTACGATTGTGGTTCGCCATGTTGTGTGTTGCTGGTTTTGAACGCAACTTGATGTGTTGATTTTTTCCACATGCATTCAAGATTGGTAGGAACGTGCATCGTGCATAAAGCTAATAAATACTCGTACTGTTACGCACCACTCCAGTACTCGAGTAACTGTACTCGGAGTCACTGGAGTAAAATGACGGCTGACGACGAACAATTCCATTATTTTGTGTTCTGTGACATGAGCGTTTTTGGAGTCAACGATGAGCACAGAGCACATACAAGTACCTCGAAACCGCGTTATTTAAACAGTTATCAAACGTTGAAAGTGTTCGTGTCCTATTGGAATTGGGAGCCAATGTCAATGCAAAAGATGACTATGGTGACACGGCCCTTGGAGCTGCAGCATTCCTAGGATATTCGTACACGGTTCGCGAATTATTGAAATACGGAAATCTTCATGTCAATGCTCAAGACAATGACGGTAACACTGCCTTGCTTTCGGCAAGCTCGTATGGTCATGACGCAGTAGTCCGTGAATTGTTAAAACATGACAGAGTGGATTTGAATGCCAAAGACAATTATGGTTGCTCTGCCTTGATTTTAGCCAGCACTCATGGTCGCGACGAAGTTGTCTGCGAATTGTTGAAAGATGACAGGGTGGATATCAATGCCGAAGATGATTACGGTAACACTGCCTTGATTTTGGCAAGCTCTCATGGTCATGAAGTTATTGTCCGAGAATTGTTGAAACATGACAGGTTGGACGTTAACGCCAAGAATTGTGATGGTTGCACTGCTTTGATTGAGGCAAGCTCGGAACGTCGTGAACTAGTGATTCGCGAATTGTTGAAACATGTCAGGGTGGATGTGAATGTCAAAGATCTAAAAGGCCGCACAGCCTTTTTCTGGGCCACCTACCATGGTCAACTTGATATCATTCACGAGTTCTTGAAACGCGAGGAATTGGATGTTAGTAGTGCAGTTGGTTCTGACGGTAACACAGCTCTGATGTGGGGTTGCCTAAGGGGCCAGTCCACCCTGGCTTCGGAATTGTTGGAAAATGATGGGGTGGATGTGCTTGCGAAGAATAATGCAGGATCTACTGCACTTGTTATCGCCTCTGGACTTGAACTGTTTGACATTGCCACAAGTCTGGAGGAGCATTCCAAGGAGTGAAGGCAGAACCAAAGTTCGTGGGTGTTGAGGTGGCGCAGGTTGTCAGGTGTTTTATTTTTCCATACATAGTGGGTGTAGACAAGGCGGGGAAGATGTCGGACGATTGCTGTGAAAAGTGGAACGGCTGGTGTAAAGCGAGAGATCCTAGGTATGAGCAAGTGACAATGATTGTCGTCGGAGGAACGTTTTTGGGTTGGCGTTGTGTCCTTTGGTGATAGAAACGGTGCCTTAAGCTGAGGTAATTGTGGTCACCTTGACATGGATTCTCAATCGGTGTCCTGTCGGAGACCTACCAACATGCAATTCGATCAGAATGCTTCCTGGACACGAGATCTCTGAATGAGAGTATGGCCAGGCTACGCATTTTGCTTTTGTATTGGGTGAGATGCTATCAGGTACCAAGATCGAATCATTCACGTCTTCATCGCTCATCACAGTCGGCCAGCGTCAGACAATGCTGCCTGTGGCACTATGTCAACAAGAGTGACAGTGTACCGTACTGCGATTAATAGGAGATCGAGTGCAGAAGGGCAATGCAGTTCTTGTGTTTGAGTCCCGTCGCATTGGACACCGGAAATGTTGAACAACTCTTTTATTACTATGATGTAGAGATCTAATTAACATGTACGCATTCCCAATTCTATCCATAATGCCTGTAACTGGCGACAACCATGCCGCTGTCAAGCGCTGCTATCATGGAACCATCACTGAGAAAGCCAAAAGTTCACCATCTACTGGACTGCCCTCCTCCAACCATTCACCGGTTGCACTCAGTTGATAGATCTGAATAACCGAGCGGTAATCGTTTTCGCTAGCATACGCACAGTCGCCGCCCTCGATATCGCAAACAGGGACATGAACGGCCAAGGAATTGCCGTCTCCAGACATCTTCAGACTGCTGCCGAATCCCATCTCACCGTGAAGATCGTCTCCAACCTGAACCCACGCAGCTGCGGAACCAGGGACCAATTGGTACACTTTGACGTTGACACAAGATGGCGTATTCCAGGCACAATCGTAACTCCCGGGAGAACCGACAGCTAAGATTTTGCCATCATCCGACAAGGATACGGAACTTCCAATCATGTCTTCATAGTCATCTCCGGTTATTTCTTGTCCCTGCCTTTCGCAGCCTGTTTCTACATCACACGACCACGTTCGGATCGAACCAGAAATTCCATCAAAGGTATCTCCCAACGCAATGACACTTCCGTCTCCGGAAAGGGCCATCGACAAGTCACCGCTGAACGACCATTTGTTGATGGTATCCACAAGGTCCCACGCACGACTGGTTTCATTGAAGTGGAACACTTGGGCATATCCCACTGGTTCGTCACTGCTGGAATAATAATTGGTGGCGAGGACGACCAGGACCATCCCATCCCGAGAGAGCGCCACCTCAACGCCAAACGCATCCGCACTGGTGTTCAACCCAACAGGCAGCACCGGCATACCACGTGGCACCCACAAATTGTCATCTTCCTGGAAGGAATACACAGCCACATACCCACGTCCAGTGGGAACACTCTCATAGTCGCCTCCCAATTGAGTTGCACCGATGGCCAACACAGTCCCATCGCCTGATAGTGCCACGGCGCTACCAAAGTAGTCATTGGCATTGGCACCAACCAATTGCTGTCCGATTGGAGAAAACTCTTGAGATCCGCTGGTATCGTTTGTTAGCCTAAACACGTTCACAGCTCCCTGGAATAGAGTGGTGTTGTCCGACGAACCAATCGCGAGCATATTGCCATCTGAGCTCAGTGCACTCGAAATAGCAGTGGTGTCTTCAAATGCCAGAAAATCTGTGTCAATGGCCATCTTGTGCCAAAACTCGGGGAATGTTGGCGCAGCCGTAGGATTCAAATCAGAAGTTGGTGACGCTGAGGGAAACCCCGTAGATGCCAACTGATTGCCACCGGTAGGAGGCTCCGGAGTGGATGAGGTAGATTCTACTTGACCGCTGCTAGCGCTGCTCTGTTGCGTGGTACCGGTAGCAACCTTGAGACCCACAGCAACAGCAACAGCCACAACGACGATGGCCAGTAGAACGACAACCAAGACGTAACGTCGAGTTTGGCATTTGCTTGAGTCCTCTGGGGCCTTGTCGTTGCGAGTCTCCAGACCAAACTCAAGATCCTTCTCAGTTTGATTCGAGTCGTTGTCGCGAGGTGCGGTTGGCGCTGGCTCCTTTTCACAATGGGCGTTCATATTATTTGTCGTGCGTTAATATGTTAGTCTGTAAGGACTTGGATACAATGAAGGGTGTTTTTGGAAAACGATTGCTTGAAGTAATGAGATCATTTTGCAATTGGATTCATTGTTAAGATCCCCATAGATGAACAGGTGTGCGAGTGGACAACTGATCTTGTCAAGACATGAAGTGATCAAAGTAAATAACATGAGGATGCAAGATACTCGTATCATATCATAGTACGCTCAAGACTCAAGCATTACCAGTTACTTGTACCAGGTACGAACCAAGTACTCGGAGTACTCAAATCAAGGTTCTTAATCGTGGTGTAGTCCTGTCATGTGACATAGACATACTGTAGCACATACGACACAGGTCTACAATGTGTCATGTACGACGGTACTATACTTGTAACTTGTAATGATCGTACGTGGTAGAAGTATTCAGACTCGTAGATGGGGAATGGAATGCATATCATATATCATATATGTCATATGCATAGTAATGTAGTCTTCCCTTCTAGCTGTACTAGTACGTACATGATATACATATAGGGATATCATATATGATAAACCACGTCTATTGTGCACATCGGGATAAAACGTCACTAGTACTACAGTACGAGTATTGCTCCACACTCCACATGACAAGTGCTCGGGTGAAGGCCTCATTATTTTCGTGTAAATCCGAAGATAACGAAAATAGCTAAATTCGGGAGTTTTGAAAACTTATTTTCGGATTAAATTCGGGAAGGAGTTGGTTGTTTGACGCTATTTGCTCGCCATTAAGTGCCTAGTTAAAGTAACTCTTTTCTTAACACTTACTCCAGTATGAACTAATAACTAAGTAGATAGGCTCTCCAAGGTTCTGTATTGCTTGCAATTTAAAATTGATTCCAAGGAGAAGTCTGTTAAGGACTTTGAATGTGGATCCCGTGTCCAATTTATGAGGGAGAAATCGGATTCCACCAAGCTTGTCCCAGGCATCACACTAGTAGCAATGCCACCGCAGCAATACTCTTTCAATGCATGATAGTCCTCTCCAAGAAGGCTCCAACTGTCTTTGAAGGCCTGAAGTGTCGCCTGGGAGTGAACTGCATCCAACATCACTTTCAATCCTGTTTCTTCACGGTATGCAATCCTGAGACGTCGGAATTGGGCATCAATAGCTTCAATATCATCCTCTGAAACCTTTGCCAAAAGACCATCCTTCTGATTTTGTACTGCTCTGGAAAAATCACGCGGTGTCATGCCACACAGATCAACAGGTAAAACAGGGGGAATCTCATCCATGACAAGGATACCTCGTCCATCCTCTACTACACCACGTTGCTCAGCCACAATTTTTGACACCACGCCATCTACAATCATGAGCCCAAAGGATGCCACTGCCTTCAGGACTGCATGGTATGGCGACCCTGTTTCGATTCCGCTCGCTTCTTTTAATTGATCGAGTTCCATCTGCATTGTCATCCCTTCCTCCTCTATGGCTTCAGCTGTCTTTACGTGAGTTACTTAGTAGCTACGAGTTGTAAAAGAAGAACTCACTCAAGAGAGCCTGTTCTTCCGGCGTTTGTGGGAAAAGCCGAGCACGGTCTTGAGCAGTCATGGGGCCATCAATGCATGTCCGATTTTGCAAATCATAAACAAGTTTGGACAATTGTGATTTTTGCTTGTTCTCTTACAAGAGTGTTCATACCTCAAAGTGCAGTGAACATGCATTGCTTCAACACGTGGTTGCACCAGAGGGTATATTACTGTAATAACAATCCACCAGTCAATGGATGGTGTGCATGCTGGCTTTTTTCAGTGAAGTGTCTCATCAATTGTACTCGCTTGTCAATCAACCACTTCAAAAGCTTTCCCATTGACATCCACCGAGTTGTGACGAATGTTGGACATGTTGACTTCATCTCGGCAATCCAATTCTGCTGACAACGCAAGTGCCCCGTGACACTTGTGAGCGTGTCAAGGAATCTCTCGTTGCATAGCTTGTTGAATCCTCGCTTGCTTCATCACAAGATCAAGTTGGTGTGCGCCACACCAGATTCGGAAGATGCGATAATGACATTCTTTTGATAAACGAGGGCTCATACCTTTAATGCAACTTGTCATGGTTGACGCACCATCCGTTGCAATTCCAATCAGCTGGTGTCTCCAATTCGGAGCGAGAACATCCAGAAGAGTTACCACTAGATTGAACTGGTATTCACCGGCAGTGTGTCGCTCTTGCATTGGAATAGCCAATAGGTGAAGATTCTGAAGGTCACCTTAAATAGCAGGCAGCGCATCCGGATGTCAAGGTATGATGAACCTGCATTATTTCTGGCGTCAAGTCCAATTGAGAAGGCCCAAATCTTCTTGAAGAGCTCTTTGAGGTACTGTAGATTGACTGCACACACGATGCGACAATGCTCTCCAACTTCATAATCATTGACTGATCCCAATGAGCCCATGCCTGTTTCTTTTTTACCAAATGGTATAACTTACTGGCTTGGCAGAATGACACTCCAATTACTTTGTTCTGCACCTACCTGAGCACCATCATCTACAGCAATCAGACGGTGCTGCACTTCGAACTGTGTTTTACCAATCATGCCCGGAACATCAAAACTGATTTGACTGTGGGCTATTTGCTGTGTCTGTGTGTGTTTGCATCTTGCGGAACGAAAGGCTGTTGACCCAATCTCCTTTGCACAATGCAATGTCACAGAAGCAAGGAGATTATTGTCTCATTGTCTTGGTGTCAATTCAGTCATCAATGTTGACAATGAAGAGCTGGAGACCACCAGCACATACTTCAGGGGGTGCTTTCCGCTTCTTTCCTCAGGCAAGTTCGAGAATAGTGCTCAAGGTGTTCCGCCTCTCATGGCAACAAGAAAATCTACACCCTCAAAAACGAGAAACATCCGAGCAGCAGGAGGATCACAGAAGAAGAAGATTGCTGTGAAGAAGGTCAAACGGGAGTTGAAGGTCAAGACGAATTCTGACGCCGACATTGTTGTTGTCGATAACCTGGCACAACCAAGGTGAAGCTGACAAAGGTTGTCCCGAAGAGCCCCATCAGGAAAGCCGTTGAAGAACACAATGAGTGCAACGGAGCGTCCATAGATAGTCTTGGCACCGAAGAGATGGAGGTGCTTTTGCAGCAAGCCGTCAACCGCCTTATTGCGAAGGGCGAGTTTCCGTTTCCGCAGGGTGCCGTCGTGATGACAAGGAATGACTCTGACTCTGAGGTGTCGAAAGAGTCCAAAGACATGATGACAAGGAATGACTCTGACTCTGAGGTGTCAAATGGGTCCAAAGAGATGATGACAAGGAATGAGTGTCCAAATTGTCCAAAGAGATGGCGGATGCCGTTGACCAGCAGGTTATCGAGGCACAACAACTTCCCAATGAGGTTTCCAATGAGCTTGTCATCAACACCATGTCCCCTTCTTCCAAAACCGAGGATAGCAGTGCTCTAACAGGTGCATTGTCAGACACAACCTTCTACAAGGTGATGGCGGAAGCCAAAATTGACTCCTTTGCTGAGATGGATCACATCAACCCTCTTGTGGAAATCTATGAACAAAAAACTGGCAACCAGCACTTGCGCATCAAGTGTTCTATCAATGGAAAATATTGGGTGTACCAATGTAGGGAACACATCAACTGTCTGTTTGACACTTTTTTTAGTACCAAGTTTTTGCAAGTACCTTCTGTCCGTCGACCGATCTCTGTAAACTCGATACAAAAAACCTCGTGCGCACCCACCATGTCCGAAGGAGCGGCAGCTCGTTCCCCTCCTCCCATGGCTTATCTCCCACCCAATGGTGATCCCGTCTTTGGATTTCTCACCAGAAAGTGGTATGATCCCCCAAATCCCGCCTCGATCCGTCATGAAACAGACGAAGACCGCAAGAATCGTCTTTTGATGGAATCCACCTACCGATCCAACACAAACACCACATCCTGGTACCGGTTCTGTACACTTGGAAGATATGCAGTTGATGGCAGCACCTTTGACATGATATGGAATGAATTCGAAGTTGACCCACTTCGAGCTCATTGTCTTATCTGGTATCATTACATGTTCCACCTGGATAGACACATGGATATTCCAAGCAAGCTTGAGTCGTGGGCCACAAAACGCTCCCAAGTTTATCTTGCAATTCATGCGCCATCAGTTCTCTCCGTTGATACGGTCCACACCACATGGAAAGCCTTAACTATTGCACAGTCTATCTCACATCCGTGGACAAAGGTCGGCAATAAGCAGCGTTCTAATCAAAAACAGATCAATCAAAAGCCACGATCCACCACACAGCTCCAGCTTCCCTTTAAAAGAGCATCAAGTGTTATTGGCGAACCAGCAACTCCAACATTAATGGAAGGAAATGAAACAGAACCAGGTTCCAAGTCTTCCCACACGACATTTACCAAATCAGTTCCTCTCTCTTTGACTACTACGGCATCTGATGGCAAAGACACAGCCTCGCACGCCTCCTCCATCGGAAAAATTTCTGCATTGATCCCCAATCTAAACGTTCCTCTAAACGACGGCACCCATCGTATCACCATCCGCTGCAAAGTCAAATTTGAGCTAAATAATTCCCCAGAACATGCTGATGAAATCAATCGTCATGTATATTATCTGCTTAATGAATTGTTCAGCGACGACGATGGATTGTTATATAAGTGGGGAAGAGATGATCTTGACCATTTCAATTCACTCTCCAAAATGACTCCTTCTGAAGTGCGTGCTTTTATCGCCCCATCGATTACACTCATCCAAACACTGTCGATTATGATCATACCCATCAGATTTGGATTCTCCGGTATGACACCATCAACTTGGAGAAACAAGGTTCGCACAAAAATGTCCCTTGAACAACATGAAGCGACCGTGTCTATCTCCAATTCCAAGACCACAAGCAGCAAACTTGTAATTGGAGGGTATATCCTACTAAAGGCTCCCATGACCACTCACCGTATCCCATACTTGCAGAGTATTCGAAGTATGTTACCCGAGACTACTCCTCACTTCGACATTCTCTTGCACAGAACTACCCCCCTCGGACAGAAGATTAACCATCTTGTGGTTCAATGTGGGGAAAAACACGTCCATCCACTGAGCCAAGCTCTTCTCACTGTTCTAACAGGATACCGGTCTCCGGTATATATTCCGCGATTTGCGTTTGCGGACATGACTTCAGAACAGGCCACAAAATTGTTTACTACACACGACGATTATATCAAGTCCCTCCGGTCGATTTCCCTCTTTCCAATGTTAACCAATTTGGACACTCTCAGGACTGAGCACTTTCCGGACGGGAATACTCTTACTAGATCAACCCGCAAGTGGGCTTTGGGAATCATGTCATTAGATGGAACCGAGTCGGCCAAATGCGACGTTGTCAATGGCGGCATTGACCAAAAAGCGTACTTAATTTTTCCTCCCCAATCCGACAACGCTGCACGACTTGCCCTTGAAGAATATAGCAGAAGAATCTTTCCCTTTACTCAACGAGAAGCTCGTTTCCGCGATAGCGTTGGCCCGCCAAACGTTATTCATGTTAAATCCAAAGTCGATGCCAATCTTCAACTGATGGAATCGCTATCATCAAATGAGTTTTGGAAAAAAGCGCCCGCATCGGTTACCTCACCTCAGGGGGATAATCCGTCAGTACAATCTGATTTCTCACCAGATAACACATCCACCTCCGCGGCATCCGCTCAATCAGGCTCATCACGTCCCCAAACGTCATTGGAGTCTCTTCAGAAGCGCTATAGGCAAGATCATTTCGAGCGAGATGGGACAACAGTTACAAGTGCCACATCGAAATCTCCTGCAATGTCAATCAACTCTTCCAACGAGGCACGGTTCAAAGAACTTAAATCACTTATCAGTCGGCAACAGAAAGAGTTACAACAGTCCAACAAGCAATCGACACAATCGTTGCAACAAATTGAAACACAACTTCAAACGAAACTGGACGAAGTCAAACAGGAGGTGTCCACACAGATTCACTCATTAGAAACTAAACTGCTCATTTCGATGCAGCAACAAGCCGACGCCGGTGACTCAATGAAAGAACTAAACGGCAAAATTGAGAGACGAACGAACGCTGTTGCGCTCCTTCTCAGCTCACAATCACAGCAGTTGAGGACCATCGAAGATGCAACCAGTTCAAAATCCAACGAAGATTTATCCCTTACCTCGACACAAAATCCAGATGATGGATCAATGCATACATCATCCACCGGATCTTCTCTTGAGATCATGCCATCTCCACAATACAAAAAGTTGCGATCAGTACAGTCGTCAGAAGGAGACGCAACTGATGATATGGACTTCTGCACTCCAGACGGGTCGGAACGCGAATCCGATAGCCCTCTTATGTCTCCTCATGGCGGAAACTTCCTCATAGAGGGCGATGACAGTACCGTTCAATTAACAACCCAACAAACCGATGACAATAAGGAATTCCTAGAAGCAAGCAACAACTCGTCGTTTCAGCCCGATCAATCAAACGACCAAACACTACATACACTGGCAGATATTACCGCCGACCTGGAAGCACGATACAATACAACCAATGCACCAGGCGGCGGGGATGCCACATGAATTCGAGCCACCTTGATACTCATCACGGGTCGGGCGCCGGATCGACCCATCAGCACAGTCGAACGAACAACGACTTGCACACACTTCCGACGTCACGAATTCTTCTTCTCCCGCGATCGAGGCCAGGACAAACTTTCTGGTCTACACCCCTTGATCCATATCCAAATCGTACTTATGGAGACACTATCAGGGTCAAACCGAAACATTGTCTTCGTTTCTTTTTCCAGAATGTTAAAGGCTTGTCACACTCTTTCGATTTCGAGGACTACAAACACTATTTGTCGAATATCAAAGCATACGACATCGATATAGCTGGCTTAGCCGAAACAAACACGGCATGGCAGCATATCCATCTTCAGCAGGATATTCGTAAAGTTTTTCACCGGCAGTTTCGTCAAAGTAAGATGGTCTTTGGTGCACCCACCGAAGACATCGATCAATGCTCGCCCACAGAGGTGTTTCAATCAGGAGGAATGATTACAGCAACGTTCGGCGCTATTACATCATGTATTTACCGAGAACCTATCATCGATAAGACAGGCCTGGGACGATGGGTCGGCGTGACTATACGAGGCATTGGAGACTTCACGCTTAGCGTTATTACTGCATACCGAACGTGCGGGGGCAATATACGAACGTCATCCATGGGCAGCGTCTTCAGCAGGGAAGCCCTGTATTTTCGCAATAAAGGTCTCTCCCACCCGAATCCAAGAAAGTTATTTTTGGGACATATCGGAGAAACCATACGGCAATTGCAGACGGAAGGACATTGCATACTTTTGATGTTGGATGCGAACTCAGACATTGCCACCGACCACAATTTTTCGGAATTTGCATCCTATTGCGACCTTCACGACCTTCACAGATCCCATCCTCCGCCATCAACATACATCGGTTCTGCACATCGAAGAATTGATTATATGCTTGGCTGCAGTAACCTTTTGGAGTTCACTACTCGTTCGGGAGCTCTATCATACTTCGAAGGCCCTTCCTCTGATCACAGAGGTCTCTACGTTGATATTTCTATTCCAGCTCTCGCACCAGCACTACGACAACAAAAACTCTCTCCAGCTTTTCAGCGTTCGCTCCACACGGGAAACCCTGAATTAGTATCGGCATATCTCGCACCCATCCGTAAATACTACGACGAGCACCGAATGGTCCAACGTATGTACTTGTTAAACGAGAATCATACATCGATGAACAAAGCTGAAGTTCTTCACTTTCTTACCAAGTGGGACACGGATCAGGGACGCGCGATGGCAATGGCAGAGCGAAAAATCAGCCGTCCACCCAAGAAACACGCTTGGTCTCCTACTCTTCGAAATCATGCGGTGATGAGGAAATATTGGAAAATGCGACTACGAGAGTTACAATACGGACAGTGCTACGCAGCGACTTTCAAGCGCTGGGAAGAAGAGATACAACGCTATGACGTCAACTTCCGACTCCCAGATCCACAGGACCACTTCACAATCGAGGACGTTCGGCGGAAGTTTAATCTGGCTACCAAACAGTTCCGGAAAGCCCAATTGCACTCCACTGCACTCCGCGTCCAATCATACGACGACATGATTCGCCACTACAGCGAAGATCGTGATCCTCATACCCAGAAAGAATCACAACGAAAATGCAAGGTGCTTTTACAAACAATTCGAAACGAAACATGTCGACGGCTCTTTAGCAATCTTCGTCATCTCATCAAACAGCCAATGATCTCAAGTTTATCATCTTTGCTTGTTCCTAACACCAATTCACGACCGGGGACTACCACTCAGAACAGTTCGGTATACGAGATACTTCGGGACACGAAACCTGAAGACATCCTATG
>JAKSYS010000033.1:0-188636 GCA_022925895.1 Fragilaria crotonensis
CCCGATGGCTGGGATTCCAAGCCGTCTCCATATGGTTTCCATTGTGACAAGTGGATCGATCAACCAACGACAAACGGACCGGATTGGTTTCTTCGGAGGAAAGAGCTCGACGAGAGGCGAACGCATACGCTTATCGTCAGACAGGTACCAAAGAGAATTGGAGTCGTTACATCTCTCTTGGTTATTTTGTTTTTGAAGATTGTTTCGAATGCGATAAGATTTGGGCGGAAATGGAGAGAGATCCTCCAAGTTCATCGTTCGATCTGGTATAATTTCCGTTTTATGTCGACCAAGAAATGGATGTTCCTTCCCAGTTGAATATGTGGGCAATGAACGTTTCTCGAGCATACCTTTCGCATTATGATCCCTCCACCCTTCATAATACGGATACGTTGGCCTACTCATGGAAGACGATGCCCTTCATGGTGACACCTATGGACGTCGATGACCAAGCTGATTGGATCCCAGTGACGAATCGTCGACGCTCTAAAGCCCCTAAATCTCCACCTCCAGAAGAGCTTCCAAAGCTGATAATCCCGATCTCGAGGTCGTCCAGGTTCTTCCTGCGGAAAATAGAGGAACTCGCACGTTGTTCGACAAAACAAGTTTCCTTCCAGTAAAAACTCGTGCCCAACCCAAATCGTGGTCTCAAGGATTGCCACCAGTTACAACAGTGTTGGAAGATGACGAAGAAAGTGACGGAGAACAGCAGCCACCAATCGACGATCCAGAAGTTACTGTTTCTCTCGAGGAACTTCGAAAGAACAGTCTAAGGTTGTCCCACATAAAAATGTTGCAATGAATGATGGAACTCACAGAGTGACAGTTAAGTGGAGTCCCTCGGAGAATCCTCATACCTATGAGAGCGATAAGAAGAAACTCAATGACAGCATCCATGAGCTACTTTGCACTATGATTCCACCAGAAATTGGAATCTTTTACCGTTGGGAAAGCGAAGATCTTGTAATGTCAAACCCAGCTCAAAACATGACATCCTCTGAGCTTCGCGACTTCATATCTCCAGCAATCACATTTCTTCATGCGACACAGAATCGTCTTCGGCATGAGGATTGGTTTTGTCACCACACCAAATCAGTGGCTGCGCTCAGATGCAATGAAAACGCTTTTTAAATCAAAGCAGATTGAAGTATCTGTTTCAAACTCAAAAGCACAAGGGAAGATGGTTACAGCAGGATACGTGTTGTTCAAGGCCCCGAACACTACTCAACTTTCCTGGTATACGCAATTCTTGCGCAGCGTTCTCCCAGACACAGCGCCGTATTTCGACGTAGTCCGATTTAAAAGACCCCAATGGATCAATTGATTCCATTCCGGATTCAATGCGGAGAAAAGCACGTAACACCCTTTGCCAAGCGTTGCTTCCTGTTCTAACTGGTCGCGGTAGTGCGTTATTCTTACCCCGTTACGCCTTGGGCACCATGACAGACGAAAAATCAAAAGCCACTTTCAATTTCATGAAAATGGGCCCGATCGCTCAAGGCAATCACTATGTCTCCACAAGTTAACCATTTGGATCAACAGAGAACTGAATATAACGAAGATGGTACCACAGTTGAGCGATCTACTCGGGAATGGATGTCCACCATTCTGGCACCCGATAAGGCATCTCCGCATTGTGCGATGTCGTGAACGGACTTCCAGATCACAAAGCATATCTTCTTGTTCCAAGTCATTATCACGCATTCGTTCAACAGGCATGGAGGAATTACAAATCTCGCTTGTATCCCCTAACCATCGAGAAGCACGATTTCGAGACACGTTGCCGGGACTACCGATGTTATCCACATTCAAGCGGAAATCAAGTCCCAAGTATCATTTCTTGAACAACTTTCCGGGGCGTCAGTCTGGCAACAAGATGGCTTACCAGCAGATCATCAGGAAGTTACCACGGGCAGTTTACACAACGAGGATCAACCTCCTAATGACCACCAATCACTGGCGCGTCGTTCTGCATGGCCGACCCCAGCAGAAGGAATTCGTCAATCAACAAGTCGCAACCGAAAAGAAAGTTCCAAAAGCCGGTCTCACCAACACCAGATTGAAGCTTTCCAGAGCACAGGAGGCGGCACTTCCTTAGGTTCTGACGATGATCGCAGCACCGCATCCACCCGTTCGCTTACTAATGGTTCGAGATTTTCTACACCGGATACTAGATTCCAAGATCTCGAGAGATCGATGCAACAAAAGTTACTGGAGTTAGAAATGTCAGGGAAGAAATCTTCTGATCGTCTCCTTTCTATGGAGCATCAATTTAGTCGGATCGAAGACCTGGACAGGAAAGTAGCTGCTGTTAACGATAAATTGGACCGCGCGGCTGTACAGATGGATGAATCACATACGACGCAACAACACATCCTGAACGATATGGAAGGGATTAAGACCCAAACGGCAGCGCAATTCGAGGAAATAAATCAACGTTTATTGTCTAACATGGAGAGTCAACACAAGATGTCGACTACAATGTTAGATTTACGAGAACATTTTGAGAAGATGTCAAATTTTTGGAGAATTTGGCTACAAAATGGAAGTCGATCGGAAGAATGCTGTTGATACAACGATGCAGGTGAACTATGCTCGTGCAGCTTCCTCGGCTACTCGCGATTTAAAGTTCCACGACTCACAATCAATGAGCAGTGCCAGTACAGGTTCATCCAGGTCCAAAGCTTCAGTTCAATCCAATGCATCATCATCAGTGTATTGTTCCCCAGAGAAGAAAAAACAGCGATCCCAACGTAAAGAGGATATCAAACCACAGCACACGTTTGATGACGCTGAGAATTTTTTCAAAGAGTCGAACGACTGTCATAGCCCGAGCTATATGGATGTTTGTACAAACTTAGACGAAGCTTTTAGCCATCAGCAAGATTCTCATGGTCCCTCAGAAGTCGAGCAAACTCTTCTTACGTCAAGTGTTAGGCCGACGAGTCTACCAAATACCCTACCATCGTCTACGGCTCCTCTAGATCCACAATACAAAACTTCTACGGATCTAGACGGGGCGGAGTGTTTATGAGTGTTCCTGTTGGAAGATTAGTGTCCTTCGATGAGTCCAATTCACTTGCGACTGCAGTCGATTCTACGTCCGCATTGGCTCAGGCACAAGCGCAATGGAAAAACCTGTTTAGTAGCAGTTCTACACATTCCAACGAAACGCAGTATATCATTCCGGATCGTGAACCTAGCTTACTAACGCGGAAGAATCAACAGGAGAACGTGCCATGGGGAGACATCTTAGCGGAAAAACCGGTAAATACAACACGAGTTTATGTTCAAAACGTGAATGGGCTTTCATTCGATAGCCGTGGAGGGCAACTCAACGATGTTTGTAAAGTTATACAAGAAACTCAGGTGGACATTTTCTGCGGTCAAGAACACAATCTCGACGTCACACAAATGAATGTTAGGAGTGTATTATATGACACTATTCGGCAGTATTGGGAAAGGACTAAATTCATTGCAGGTACGACGCCAATCCCCTTTTCGACGTCGTATAAACCAGGAGGCACATTCCTATTGACAACTGGATGCCTTGCTGGTCGCATCGTTAACCAAGCGCAAGATCGATGGGGAAGATGGGTAATTCAAGAATTCTCGGGCAGGTCTGGAATCAAAGTTGTTATCGTGTCAGCATATCAACCAGTCGATAAGAGAGGACATGAAGGGACGCTCACAGTGGCAAGTCAACATCGAAGTCTCCTCTTGCAATCTCAAGATCCTGTTCCCAACCCCCGGTCTGCCTTCAGGCGTGAT
This sequence comes from Fragilaria crotonensis, assembly GCA_022925895.1. Lineage (NCBI taxonomy): Eukaryota > Bacillariophyta > Fragilariophyceae > Fragilariales > Fragilariaceae > Fragilaria > Fragilaria crotonensis. Next base: position 3,772 of record JAKSYS010000033.1, read on the forward strand.
CTATTGTTAGCATTGCGGTCTTATCAACGAGCGGGGTCCGATATCTTGCTGGTCGGCGATTTTAACGAAGCATTCGGCACAGATGCCGATGGTCTGAGCTTTATCGCAGGCGAATTACAATTGATCAATTTGAGCTCCTCTCGTCATTCATCCCATGTTCCAGCAACATACTCCAGAGGATCAAAATGTTTAGATTATGCCTTAGGAAGCCCTCGTCTTGGAGCGGCATTAATCGCGATGGGATATGAAGCATTTAATGCCAGGTTATCATCTGATCACCGAGGATTTTTCATCGATTTCGATACGGATAAACTGTTCGGAAGTCCAACTCCAAACCTCGCTTCTCCTAATCGACGAATGCTTAAAGCAAACAATATACATCAGGTTACAGCATATATCGACACCATGTATGAATTTTTGTTGGCCCATAATGCATTTCAAAGAGGGAGGAGATTAACGTATCCCGGTAATCGGCACCAATTTGCAGAGCGACTGGACCGAGATGTTTTAGCGGCTGGTTTGGCGGCAGAAGAAAAAATCCCTCAGTTTGGTGCGCCGGCATGGTCTCTGGAATTGTCACGAGCAAGGCAACGAGTTCAATATTTGAGGAAATGTTTATCGGCTTTTCGAACCCATCTAGATCACGCAGGGATTATCCAGGAGTATATTATGATGTTTCCGGAAGACGAAGTCCCAACACATCAACGCCATTGTTCTCGGCTACTTCGGTCAGCAAGTAGCAATATCCGCCTTCTGGTTAAACAAAGTTTTAATACTCGCGGAGCAGAACGTCAGCAGCGAATTCAAGAATTGGAAACATCAAAACTCTCTTCTGACAAAGAAACCGCCCAACGACTGCGTCGACTGCAAAAGGCCGAAGATATCAAAGCCGTGACAAACAAGTTGCGCAACGTCAGAGGGAAAAATCATAGTAGCGGGGTAGTTCGGTTAGAAATTCCGTTACATTCTGGAGATGACCCGAAAGCTTGCACTCAATGGCAACAAATCGAGGTTCCTACGGAGATTGTTCGTCTTCTTCAAGAACGGAACAGACTTCACTTCGGACAAGCGCACGGGACTCCGTTCACAGTCTCCCCATTGGTCGATTTACTGGGGTATACTGGTTTCGGGGAGGCCCAGCAACAACTTTTAAGGGGCACATTCGACACTACAGGTTACGATGAGAACGTTCAATTGCTTCTTAATCATCTTCGGTATGCTCACAAGGCGGTTGCAGAAAACATCAGACCAACTATTGATGACGGCGATTTTTGTGCCAAACTGCGTTTATGGTCCGAATCTACTACAACATCTCCTTCCGGCATGCATCTCGGACATTATAAAACGCTTATCGCACGGCATTCCTATTCGTCCGATGCACCAGATGAAGAGTTGGAACCAGAGTTTAAAGAGAGACGAGACGAACTTAATTTTCGACAACAGGCAATACGCCAATTGCGGTTGGATCTCCTGAATTATGCGTTGGAGAGAGGTTATTCATTTCAGCGATGGCAAAAAGTGATCAACACCATCCTTTTTAAGGATTCTGATAACGTTCGCTTGCATCGCACCAGGGTCATCCATATCTATGAGGCGGATTTTAATTTGTTCCTCGGAATCAAGTGGAGAGCAGCTATGCACCAGGCGGAAGATCTACGAATTCTGAATGAAGGACAATTTGGGTCTCGACCGTATCGAAATGCAACAGAGCCTGTGTTTATTGAAGAGCTACAACTCGAAATTTCAAGGGCTACTCGCAAACCTTTGGTCCTCACGAATTATGATGCAACCGCATGTTACGATCGGATCATTCCTAATCTAGGGATGACGGTTAGTCAAAAATATGGAGTTCCTGCACCAGTCACGGTGAGTAATGCTTCGACCCTGGAAAAAACAGAATTTCATGTGCGCACCGATCTTGGAATATCCCCGACCAGCTACCATCACGAAGAGTCCTTTCCAATCTACGGTACAGGCCAGGGAAGCGCAAATTCCCCCGCCATCTGGTGTTTTCTTTCTAGCACTTTGTTCGATTGCTACGATACCCAAGCATCGGAAGCGATGTATTGGGATACATGCGGCAGTGTAACCGTACGACTGGGTATGATCGGCTTCGTAGACGACTGTAACGGACAAACTAATGCATTTCGAAGTGACGGATCTAGCGAGACGGTTAAACAAGTGGTTTCGCAAGCTCAGGATAACGCTCAATGTTGGACAGATTTATTGCACGCAAGTGGTGGCGCTCTCGAATTATCCAAGTGTTCGAGTCATATTCTCCGATGGCAATTTTCCTTAACTGGTGCTCCCGTCTTAGTACCATCACATGTTTCAAACGACGTCTGTATCGAAGTTCGAGATCACTTATCGAACTCGGCGCAACAGCTACAGTTGCTCTCAGCATACACAGCGCACAAGACACTTGGTCATTATAAGGATCCGGCTGGAACCCAGCGAGAACAATACCGCCAATTGAAACGGAAGAGCGATTCTATCACAGCTTTCCTATGGGCTACACCGCTCAATCGATCAGAGACATGGACGTATTATTTTGCGTACTACCTCCCAGCCGTTTGTTACCCTCTCGCAAGTTCTTCCCTAACGCCACAATGTCTCGATCGAGTGCAACGGAAGGCCATGTCCATTATCGTTCCCAGATGCGGATTTAATCGTCATACCAAGCGAGCCATTATTTATGGCCCTTTAGCTCTGGGAGGAGCGAGCTTCAGGTCACTGGTGGTCCAACAAGGCATTTCTCAGGCGATGATGTTTATTCGCCAGTGGAGGAATAATTCCATCGCAGGAAAATTACTTCGGATTGCTGTTTCGTGGTTTCAGGCGCAAGTCGGCGTATCATTCTCCATCCTAGAGCACGTTCAAGAACCCTTACCGCATTTAGAATCGAAATGGATTCGGTCCCTTCGGAATTTTCTAGCGTCCATTAACGCCAAACTCCGCCTCGACACTCCGTATTTGCCGGAGCTCCAGCGTTTACACGATGCTTGCATCATGGATGTTATTCAATCTTCAGGGAAGTTTACCCCCACTGAGATCTGCAAGTTGAACTATTGCCGATTGTATTTGAATGTCGTTACAATTTCGGACATAACCTGTGTGAGTGGCAAGCGGTTGGATTCTAACAAGCTATCGGGAAACCACTCTCGGCTCAGTAGTTATACTCATGGCACCTCAATTTACCAAGAACGACCCTCGGATTCCACGTGGGTACTTTGGAAGAAAGCTAACAGGCTATGGAGTACAAGCTCTGACGCCCTTATCCAACCCTTGGGTGATTGGGTTTTACCACTTCATAAACTTCGGCAGCGGCACCCCGCATATTGGTGGTCAGGTCGATTGTGGGTCTCGATACAAAACCGGTATATCAAATGCAATTTGGTTTCGGATCAAATTTTCCAAGAAACAGCAGTTTCGTGCGATTGGGCCGAGCTCCCAACTCTCGCAGTTCCGATGTTAGCAGTGCAATCTACACCCGGGAGCTGGACAATTACCCAACAGAGTTATGTTTTAGAGGTGAATGATCCGCCGATGTCAGGAACGTTCACACAGTACGTCGCGGCCCTCCCGGAATGGGAGTCAGAATTGCTGCGTCACACCGAGATGTTCGAGGACCCCTTTACAGTAGCAATGGCTCTCGAACACGGCGTTCGTGCAGTAAGTGATGGTTCAGATTGGAACCAAGAGCAAGGAGCGCGTTTGGTTGGACGATGAGTACCGATAGAGGCGAACGATGTGCACAAGGCATGGGCCCTGCAAGAAGTTCTGCTCCGAACGCCTATCGTTCTGAAAGTTATGGATTATTGTCCCTCTTGTGTTTCCTTCGCAGGCTGGCGGAGTTTACAGGCAAACACGATCAATGGTATGGAGTTGTGGCTACGGATAGTCAGAGTTTGATCGACACGGTACTTCAGCGGGACATCAAACAAGAGCTATCTGGCGTTGATACTTCTATCGGCGGCGCACAGCGTCAGATCAAGACCTTTCCGCTTGACCCAACTCTCCCAGATTGGGACGTTATTCGAGGAATTCAGGTTCTTCTTCAACGAATGCCAGAGTTAACATTGAAGTATGTTAAAGGCCACCAGGATCGTGATATCCCATATCGGCATCTATCCTTGTTGGCTCAATTGAACGTTGATGCTGACTCTCAAGCATCACAATACCAAAGGGATTTGGGTTCGTACCGACCAGATGTGCTTCTTACCGAATGGGCAGGGGTGCACTTGGAGTTTCCATCGGGCACAGTTACAGCTCATTATGAAGCAGCGTTACGATACCAGGCAACTGCGCCCGCGCTACAGGCTCATATGCAGGAGCGTTACTCCTGGTCACCACAAACCATGGCAGCGATTAACTGGAAAGCTCATGGCTCGGCGTTCCGACGCCATCTGAAGAAACGCACATTTCTGGTAAAACTGGTTCACGGTATCCTTCCGACGAATCTTCAACTCCATCGATCGGATCAGCGACGCAATCGTTGCCCAAGCTGTCAAAGCGTAGCCGAAAGTTGGCAGCATATCCCGTGTTGTCCATCCGACGCTCACATGTCTTGGAAAAATTCGTTCCTCAAGACAATAGATGTGACATGCACCAGGCTCGGGACGATGCCACATTTGCAGGCACTCTTGCTTCGAGGAATTCGAGAGTGGTGCTTGCATCCACACAGTGAAACTGTGTTTACTGTTCAGCCTCGCGGAGGAGATTCTCCAGCACTTCGGCGCGTCATTTTCCAACAAAACGCAATCGGCTGGGAGCATATTTTGTTGGGACGGTTTAGTAGCGAATGGAGTCGTCTTCAAGATGAATATTATGCTCGACGGGCACAGTCCACGGAAACGAAGCGGCAAACAGGTCAGAGATGGCAAATTACAATCATTAGTTCCATATGGAAACAATGGTTCCTTATTTGGGCGATTCGGAATAAAGCCCTACACGGAGCGGACTCTCAATTGCAGGCACAAGCAGAGCGAAGAGAAATTGAGCGACAGCTGTCCGACGTGTACGATCTTCGACCCCAAATGGAGCCTAGCGTTCGACAATTGTTGCACCGAGATCTCACCGAGCATTTATCTAAAACAGTGGCATACAACAAAAATTGGTTATCGGTTTATGGTCCGCTAGTGAAACAGAGTATCAAACGTGCGAAGGCAAAGGCCATACAAGGAGTTAAAGCGATCACACATTATTTCGAGAAGCTCAAGTAAGTAATTTGGAGGGGACGTATACTATGCTGGCCGCTATTGGTACACGGTAGTGTCTAGCCGTGTGGGTCGAGTGTTTTTAATCTGAACACAGCGGCAGCACGTTAAATTAGATTTGGGGTTTTTTTTTTTTTTTAATCAATTATTAAGTTATTGACCCAGTTGGGATGGGAGTTCGGCACAGTCGATTCACGTTGGCGGGTCGATGTGTGCAAAGTTTCCCACTCTAGCCTGCTGGATCGGCAAATTCAGGTCGCAGCTAGTTTCCGCGTTCAACGGTGAATCGTGGATGTCCTCGTATCCATAACGTACGTCCAGCGAAAGACATGCCGCCGATGCACTTTGCCTTCACACGAACTTCCGAGATCCGGGATTCCGCTAGTATGGGTCGTTGTGCCCGTGGTCGGCTCGTGCTAGTAGTATTGTCGTAACCCGTCGTAGTACTGGGCCTGGAGGCACAGTACTGTGCTCCCACCCCATACCATGTAATCCCTGAGCCCCAACTTTTCACAGCAACTTTTCGATAAAAGTTGGCATTGGTCCAACTCGGTTTTTCGAGCAACTTTTAATCGATAAGGCCGGGAGACGCAAAAAAAAGTTGGGGGGGGTCAGTTTTTCGTCGCAACTTTTCACTCCGATAAGCCGATAAGGGAGGCCCTGAAGTTTATTGTTTAAACTTTATTTATACAGGAAGCGATTTACGGCAGTGTTTTCTACGACGTACAGTAGGCGTTCTTGGGTGTTTTTTTTACTGCGAAAACCGGGCGTATCCGCTCATTTTGGCAATCCTGGCTTGTCTGTGTACAAGGAGTACTCAAGCACCGAACCTTGTAGTCTGTACAGAGCATAGACACGCACCGACAGTTCGATTTGTGATGACGTAATTGGAGTGCCACTGTACTAACATGCACCCCGCAGTTTATATGTACACGTAAAACGAACATGGTGAGAATCGAAAGACAGATGGAAAAACAAACAATTGAACATTTAAAACGGAAGGTCCGAGATGCGACAAACACATTTTCATTCGAAGTCACCAATGCAACCGTAGTTCATGGGAATATGGAAGTCATGCATACAGCATACCACTAGCTTTCAACATCAGGTTTCATCACTTGCGTGTTGGTTTGCGCGTTGGTTTGCGAGTAGGCTTGCGAGTAGGCTTGCGGGTTGGTGAGGCACCAATACATCTTAACTGCGACGAGGGATCATGTGTATTATCCCACTTGACACCGCTTGGGTTGAAGCATCCGAACACCATCTTCTTTGCGGCACAGATTTGTGGAGATGCATTATAATCGGAATACTTCATGCAAGAATGCCAGCAATAATAAGATGTGGCCGCATCGCAACTTTGCAGGAGACGGGCAACACCCGAAGAGGAACACCCGATCGAGAGGAAATCTTCATCTTGCATGATCATGTTATCACGAATGAAACCGAAGGACTTGCCGTGGACAGGATGAAATGCATCGGCGGGAGCCAAGACCATACGACCGTACCAGAGGCGTTCCTCTTTGAGTTTTGGCATTCTCAAAGTATGCGGGAGGACTCTCATGGGACTCTTGCCTTCACTAATCAAAACAGGATTGATGATTTGATTGACACCATCACCGAAGAAGAAGACAAGGTCGTCTTCCTCGTTGAAGTGAACCATCTCGGTCGATCCATCATCGAGCTGGATGTAGAATCCATCGGTGGGTCGACCATTTGACTGTCCGGGGCTAAAGGCGAGCAGCAAACCTTGGTCAACGTGCCAATCGATGGTGGTAACGTTGAGTAGAATCATGCATGGATGATGTGTAGTAGGCATGGAAATGTTCGAGGTGGTCACCCTCGTGAACGATATCCATGAGAAAATGACTTTTCCTTGAGAGTGGCATGCTGCAGGAGAGTCGTTTCAAGAGAGAGCATCCTCAGGAACGATCCAAAGTCGTTCACTACTTGACGAACGACCGCACGGAAGGCAACGTTCTGTGACTCAAAGAGTCGCACGATTCTTCGTCGCCTGTCAGTAGCCTCCCACATCTCAGATCCTTGCGAGTGGGTCGCGATGGTGCGACGAACAGTGCCATCCGCAAAGGCTGTCTTCACACCAACGGCCTTGATACACTCTGGAAGAGATTGCAATAGAGCTTGCTTATGAAGGTCAGGAACGTTCGTGATGCTCACGATTCCAACCGTTTGGAGAGCATGGAGAAGTCTATCCGCGTCGAGGTGCTTAACAACTGCTTCGTAGGAGACGCGCGTTGGAGAAATGGCGGCAGATGCAGAGTTCACGCAGAAGAGGATCAAAGTTGCGAGTGAGAGGTTCATGATGACGGGGCCTTTGTAATCAGTGATGAAGAATGATGGCTGGCTGTATTTGCAAGCGGTCGGCAGTAGGCGGCTGTCAGTTGATTGACTGGTGAAGGTTTATTGTTTATCAAGAGGCAGCCTGCTGTAAACAAATTTTATGTCAAGTTTGAAGGATGCTGAGAAATAGTGCAAGGCGGCAAACGGCACCTCTGCTTTTCCTTCTCCTGGTGCATTGTACGCGGGACATGTATGAGGTATGTGGTGCCGGTGCCTGCCCATCAGAATGAAATTGCATTTTTGGATCTTTAGCTCCGTGCAGTTTTAGCTCACACATGTAACATAAGTTGAGCTATTTGTTTCGGAGCCTCGCCGTTTTTTGAACTACACTTAAGGAAGAATGGCCTTCTGAAGGCCATACTTGAGAGGCCAGAATCACAGGCCAGGATGAAAACTGCTCAGCTGCCATGTCAGCGGCTGGAGAAAAATTACTCGTACTTGTCCATTGAGGTGTTGAGTCCTGGCAAATATCTCGACGACGTTGCTTTTAAACGTCATTTGAGTCCTGTACAGTGTTATATTCGTGCTACTCGTACGGGTATAACTGAGAAGGTCTGACGGACTACTGTAGGACACTACCAGTAAGACTCGGAAACACAGCAACGAATGTGTGCTGATGCTTGGAATGAATTGAGAATCCGACGGGAAAACGTGAACCGACCGACCAACGGGAAATCACCAATACATTGAAGTGGGAAACGGATTGCACTGCTCACATCTATCCATTTGGATCGATTGTGCGTTCCCCTCAGTTAAGAGATAGTTAACTTTTTTAATTCTTCAATGGCTCCCTATGACCACCGTGCCCGAAGCACCGACAACTGGGCCGACTTCTACGACCGAAACAAGACAGACGGAGGTCCAATCCAGGCGCTTTTTGACAAAAGCACGAAGGTACTAGCAGAACGGATGGAAGGTTACCTCAATGATGGTGATTTCCAGGAGAATCGACTTTGGTGATTTCCAGATGAACAGCAATCTGACTTCCATTACTTATATCGTGGTGATGTAGAAGAATTACTCCCGCATCGTGTGCCAGAACCGAGGGGACGTTACGTCGTCATGACAGCCTTCGTGGAAACCAGGCAACGGGACAATCTCACATTTGGTTTTGTGGTATTTATCAATCGAGCACCGATACAGTGGTAAAGTAGCTAGTAGGCAACAGAAGAGAGGAGTCAAGACCAGTACATTTCCTCACATCTTCTGTGACAATGAAGGTGTGGTCAAGAACAGGATGAATGTGGGGTCAACGCTTAACAAGAAACAATAATCAGTGGCTTATCATCATTGCACACATCAGTACTCACGACAATATTGCCGATCGTTTACCGAATGCTTGCCATCCCATACTCGTAATCATCTGGTCGGTTCATGGACATGTTATTGAGATCCATCCTGCCAAACGAGGCGCAGACAGTGCAAGTAATGCCACGGACGACAGTACGAAGAGAGGTGACTCAGAAATGAAAAAGGCGGATGCAACTACAACCGTATCTTGGGCGGACACTGTGAAACGTAAGCCAGCTACGGAACAGAGTAACATAGTCGCTCGAGCAAAGAATCGACGAATTAACGAACTTGTTGCGATAGGGTATTCTATCGCAACAATCCCAAATTAGAAGCAAAGTTTGAATAACTTCAGTTTCTAGTTTATTACTCATCATCTACCGTAGCTTTGAGGACATTGGGTTGAAGCCCTACTGTGCCGCGGTAAATAGTGTGCAAAACAACATTGTTGCGATAGAAACGTAAACGTTTCTGAACGTTTTTCTCCGAACAGAACTTAATGAACAACCGCCCGATGACATTGACAGTCTCAAGCAGGAATTACAAAACCTCCACCTACGAATTGAACAGATCGAGAGAGCTATCGCCGCACAGACTGCAACGTAAAGCAGGAGCGAGCCAGCGACCAACGAGAGGCGCGAAAAAAACCGCATCGCCGTCGGGGACAGAGTTCGTGTGAAAAACAAGTTCAAGAAGCCCGTGACGTGGATAAGCGACAGGCCGTCCCGACATTGCGGTCCTTAAAGGTATATTTTGAATATCATGCCCACTGACTGCAACGTTGGCAAAATCGAGCGCTCCATCCGTACAATCAAGGAGCGCCTCCGTCCACCGTCGTCGAGTGGCATCCTGATAACCCCATCGATGACTCGGAATACGACCGTGACTACGACGATCGCCCCCTCGACGACGAACCCCTCCTCAACTTTGATCTCATCGATGACGGTGAACTCACTGACCTCGCCGTTCCCGATATTGTCCCAGTGGCTGCTCCCAATCCCCGCCTGGCCCAAGGAGCGCCCCGCGAGAACGACGACGTCCACGATTTGAACGAAGACGACGCTGACGATGCCGACGTTGACGATCACAGGTATCACGAGCCCCTCGTTAGCGACGACGACATTGATCTTATGAGGCCTACTATGTCGACGATTCCGACGGAGCTGCAGATAATCCTCGTGATGATAATGGGAACAACGCATCCCAGGATGCATACGAGGACGTACATGGCGACCCCGAGGGCACTGGGGGCCATGCTGACGACGACGACATTCGCGTCCAGCCAGATGGCCCAGTTGAACCGGCCGACGAAACGCATACGAGGGTCGAGCTCGTCGACCGGACCAACACGGCACGTGCGTCTGAGGCCCAGCGACCCCACTACAACCTACGAAACCGCAGCACTGGAGCGGGCACTTTTAGGCGCGCAATGGACAGTCCCCATCGTAGCAAGTCGTACTACCCACCTGCTCAGATGACGCAATTTGCAATCCCCCCTGAGTCTCTCCACTTTGCAGTCGGCTTAGTTTTGACACAAATGACCGCCTGAGCAGGAATTAAGAAGTATGGGAAGAGAGCGGAGAACGCCATGACAAAGGAGTTTGCCCAGATGGAAGACTTGAAGGTCTACCACTTGGTCAAAGCATCGAGCCTGTCACCCTCGCAACGCAAGATCAAAGAGAAGCGAAACGGCAACCTGAAGGGGCGCACCTGCGCCGATGGGCGAGCACAACGCAGCCTGTACAAAAAGGCTCAGACCACGTCGCCAACCTTTTCTAACAACGCCCTGGTCATCTCCATCATCGAGGACGCATACGAGGGCCGTGACGTAGGTGTTGGTGACATCGCTGGAGCATACCTGAAGGCTGACATGGATGATTTTGTGGTCATGACCTTCACAGGCGAGGCAGTCAGAATATTATGCGAGATGAACCCCACTCACAAGGAGAATGTGATGTGACTATAGAAAATGGCACCAAGACCCTATATGTGGTCCTGGACAAAGCACTCAATGGGTGCGTGAAATTGGAATTGCTCTGGTACAACCTTCTAAGAGCAGGTCTTATCATCGGGTTAAATTTTTGGCAGTTTAACCCCTGGGGTCTAAATTTTAGATCCTCCACGTCCAACAAAAAAAGCAAGTATTATCATTTTTTACTCAATAACTCAAACCTTTTTGAAGAACAGTGTAGAAAATCCAAGAGTCGAGCTCCCCTCCTTCTATACTGGTCACTCGTTGTCAACAAGAACATTGCCATGGCAAATTTGAACATTGCCATGGCAAATTTGATTGACGAAGCAAATCACACCATGAAGAGACTGATGGCCATGTGGTGATCATCATTGTGGAAAAGACAATGGAACAAATTTATCATGAGTGCTCACATCTCTTCTCCGGAGCATGTGTTGTGGAGGTCACATTGTTGTGTATGCATACATGTAGTGTGACATCCACCATGCATTGACGAGCAGAATTCGTGCCGAAGGAAAAGGGGATAGTGGTATATACATGGCATAGGAAACGCGTGGAATATTTAGACCCCTCGGGGTCTAAACTCTGACCCTGGGGTCAAATTTGCTGAATTTAGACCCGGGATTAAAATATAGACCCCAGGGGGTCAAATCCAAGATCCTAACAAATGACTTATACCCTCCCATAAGACTTGCTTTTTCGATTTTTTTTCGATTCGGGACTCACTTAACCCCATGATAAGACCTGGCTGCTCTAAGGGATACCATCAAAGGTTTGGGTTTAAAACTGTACCGGTATGACGAGTGCGTTGCAAACTGCACCATCGACGGGTCAATGTGCACTATCGCTTGGTACGTAGACGACCTGAAGATATCCTACTGTGACCCGGTAGTGCTGACAGCGAATATGGAAAAACTTGAAGCGGAGAAAGCTTAATGTCTATATATGTCGATCTATTTAGAATCTATATCGAATATAAAAGTAACCACTTTTGAATACATTTATCTTCATTTGTCCTTCAGCCCCTTAGACGTCATCCCGTCTTCGATTTTCACTTATCAGACAGCTCAAAAACTCGGCTGTTCGCAAGATCGGCGCTGGCCCGGTTGCCGAATATTTGTTTGACATACATGGCGGATGTGTAACATACTTGTGTACGTTGCCGGTATGCTTACGCCGTTTATAATCTGGGTTGGTAAAATACATATCGACCCCTCAAATATTTTTAAGACAAACCTACAACCGCTTATTACACAAAGTCTATGGCTGGTTTCACTCTCGACCATCCTCGCGTACAGCTCGGTATGTTTTATGCCACGCATACAAAATCCCAGAGTAAAATTCCGCCAAATAATTCTGCAAGTGTGGACCAAGAAACCCGTCTTCTTTCATGATTGTCGTATCTCTCATTCTTGGCTGCGCTCCTCCGTAGTACTTGGACATTTGTTGAGCACTAAGTGCGTGCTCGCGTTGGCGAGCATGCCCCTGACTGTGATCAAACATAAACACCAAGTCATAATTCGGCTACAGCACTTGCAAACAATCAACGACGTCTTCAAATTGAAGACTCATGTGATACGAGTTCCAGTAGCCTTCATTGTTGATCCCAATAAACAAGTATTTTACGAATGGAGATTCCGTCAAGACCGGTTTGTTGATAGTTCCCAAAATCTCCATCGCTGCGTGCTTATCAGTGTAAGTTGCTGTGCTTGCTCGCCTCTCAGAATTAATCTTCGCTAACTCATCGCTTGTCAACAGTCTGCCGAATCCGAATTCTCTAAATACGAATGCCGACAACATATAGCCAGCATCTCCTTCGGACTTTGGGAGTAGCGGTCTCTGACCTTTCGGGCCGATCCAAGTCATCGCTCCCAACAAATACTGTGCAAATACGCTTTCATCTTGCCCAACAATCATGATTGGCCGGCTCCGTGCTTTTGAAGACACTCGTATGCTAGTTGTTGCTTTGGCGTCATCCAGCCTTCTTGCCAATGCAGCATCGGCACCTCCTCGAATCGATTCCAGTAGTCGATGTGGATTCGATTCGTTGTTCATTACCGACGATGTCAAAATAGCTGTGTCCGAATCCGATATCCAAATCTGTAATAGTCATAGCTTCACTAAGAGAAACTTGTATCCATCAATTACAATAGGGTTCTAACTCAGTCAGGTAGTTCTTGCAGAACTGTGTACGATTCGCCACAACGTCGTCACGTTCGTGACCATCGACGTAGAAACTCTTTCGTTGCGTGTCGTACCGAAAGCCAAGTAGACGCATCCAGCGCCATGCCGTTGAGAAGCTCATCTTTTCAAGTCTATGAGCATGAAGGAACAAGCTATTAAGAACTTCTTGGTTGTTGTGGTCGTTATCGGCAGGTTGCGGTGTAACACTCATGGTAGTACTACTAGTTGTACTAGTATCCGCGGCCGTTGCCTCAGCAACCTCCTCATCCTTCTTCCACTCCGATGCAAGTCTCGGTATAACGGTAGAAACAATGAAGTCGTGTAAACCTTCTATTATATAAACTAATTATAGGGTTAGCACCTTCGCCGGTCTTTCGTCAAGGCCAGTGTGTGTACCCTGTCATGGCCTGCCCATATTGCAGGGAGGCGGTGACTTATCTAACCCTAACCCTAATTGCACGAAATCGTTGGTCCATCGCTTCTTGTTCCCGTGTCTGTACCTGGCGTTACACTTGGCCTGAAAAAACTTGTCATGAGTGTCTGTCGTTTGCCGTCTGCGGATGCCCTAAGTATAGCCCGCTTCATAAACAATAGCCATCGTCGTCTAGAGGATGGTGATTTCTTCAGTATCTCCTCTAAGGGCTGCTCGCAGTAATGCCTATCTCCCGCGCGCAACCTGTCGCTCTTCTCGTATAAATCTGTGATCTCATATAATTCGGTGTCCCTTATCTGACGGGTCTCCATAGTCTGTGTGTTGTGTAGGGTGTGGTTCCGAGCTTTCCATACCGTCTGATGGTAAGTGTGTAGAGCCTTGAATATAACTTGGAGGCGTTGGTAGCCGAGACGGGATTGAGGAGTATCTGTATCGAATAGACCTTCTTCAGCCATGTTCCTCCACTCGACACTCACATATCCCTTGATGGCATTGTCCCAGCCGATTTCCTGTTGATCAGAAAGAGCCGCACGGATTCTGTCGTGAAACTTGCCTGGAAATTCCTTTGCATGCAATGTATCATCGCTATCACCTCTATGCTCAAGCCATTCGAACACCTTCTCCTTTATAAGGTGAAAAACCGGATGAGGCCCTGCCGATGACAATGATGTCCGCAACCGAAGCAGTCCATTTCCGTGTTCAGTATTCATGCGACATCGGAGAACATGATTGGTGGTCTCGAGTTGTGTTTTGCAGCAGGGACATAGGCTTAGTGTGGGATCGCTAACTTTTGCGTTGCGGCATCGAACTTTTCCAGTGTTCCATTGGTCAAACATGAATTTCGTTTGTGCCACTTGAGCTGATGGAGAGAGCCGTCGATGAAAGCGTCCGTAAGCTTCAACATCAATGCGATCCCAGATGCTGTTTGTCCACTTGTGTTTGGACTGAACATACGATCGGAGATGGTATCCGTTGATGTGAAAGCGCAGGCAGGATTCAATCTGCGATACTAGTCTGACACCGTTGACTGAGATGTGTGAGACCCTCTCTAGTACGGCGGCTCCACTCACATTGACTCGCTTGGGAGTCGAGTTAGTGCAGAACCGACGGGAACAGAAGAGGAGAACACGACAGCACAATGAACAAGAGCGCGGCGGTATCGAGAGGTGCGCGTCGCGATGGTATCGATGTCAATGATGGTGGTGTCGTGAGTCGTTGGCGTGGACGAAGCAATAACTGTACCTCTTCACCCTTACGATCGTAGACCGGCAAGAATGCAGTGGAGGTAATAGTTTTAGGCTAAGTTAAAGTTGTGAGCCGATGGAGTACATCGGCCTTAAGCTAAACTAGTCGGAGTTGCGCATGCGTCATGCATGTCAACGACTGTAGATAGTAGACTGTGCGCGATTAGGCAATTGCACAGTAGCAAGAATGAAATATGCACTGACAAACATTTGTTGTGTTGTTGATGCGGCAAGTGGCTCGACGGGTCTTTCGTCCGTCTCTCGTGATCCTGATGACGACCAACCATAGTGCGCCAGCAATTTATCAATGTATGTTTCACACGTGATCTTGATATATCGGTCGCGTTGGTCGACGTCGACACCGTTGAACGAATTCAGGATACCTTCGTCGCGAAGATCGATGCCGTCTTCAGCGCAAATGACACGGACAAGGTCTTTGATGGCGTCAACGTTCGCACATCCGATGGCCATATCGTCAACTTGGCGACATATAAGCATTCGGTGTCCCTTGTATGTTCCTTGGTAGATGCTGCGCTCGTGGGTGGTCGAGGTGAAACCGTGACGTGCGATGACGGAGTTCACGAACTTTTCCCAAAGCGCTCCGGATTCTGGATGGCCTTGAAGAGCGTGTTGAACAGGGAGCACCAATTCTCGAGAGACGACAGTACCGTGACGAGAGAGATACCAGTCGGCATACTGGTCATCGATGACCACGAACGTGGGCTGATTTGGTGGCGGCGAGTTCGCATACGCGTTCGTCGCGTCCACTTTCAGGCTGACATAACTCTCATGGGCACACAGAGCAAAGAAAAGGCGCATACAAGGTTGTTCGATGCAGCTAGAATAGGTGTTAGCCAACTTGAGCTGTGGAGCTGCGCGGGGGGATCCATCGCAGCAGTTTCTTGCCTTCCGAGAGCCGTCACCTTTGATGATGTAGTTCCAATGTTGCCGGAGCACAATGGAATCCCTGGGAGCAGGGACAGGGGCGCCATACATTTCTTGTTTGGCCATCGAATCAAGCTGCTTGAATTCAGCGTCTTGCCATTCTTTCCAGTTTGGGAGGCGTCGGAGCTTACGTCGAGTGAAACTTCCGAGGCCTTGTTCTTCGGGAGTTCCATGCGTCGTCGTATTCAGGGAGCAAAGGAGCAACTGAGCATGGTCATCATCGAAATTGTCGTCGTCGTTGTCGAGTACGATATCGTCGTCGGGCGGCTTCGATTGCGGAGAAGAGGATAAGATGGCGGAGACCGTACGCAGCTGTTCCACAGATAGGTGGATCGGCTGATCAAGGTGTCGATCGGCAACTGGGATATACCGGTCCGGGGCGAAAACAATCTTGAACGTTTGTTCGTCTGACACGGCGGCAGCACGAAGTGCATCCAGGATGGATGCCGCGGTGAACACAGCGACGTCATTGATCGATACAACAAAAGCACCGATGTATTTGCGACGGACGTTCCGGATTCGTGAAGCAGTGGTGTTTGCAACAATACCGGAGACATATCCTCGTCTCCGAATGTGGCATTCCATGATTTCAAATCCAAGGCATGGGTGCTCGCAGGTGATGGACGGGGACAATTCATCGAGGCGTTCAAATGGATCGTCAGAGACCTCCAGATTGAGAAGAGGGAGATCCAGGCGATCGGGGTCAACAACGCCGTCATCGGCAAGGTTCCGGAGAAGCTTTACGTTTGGAGGCGGTTCATCGAGATCGTTCATGCCCTCGTCGAAACGCGCGTGGGTGGCGGTCTTGACGGTCGAGCTGCCAAGGTCGAAGTAATACATGACCTTCAGGGAGCGGGAGTATCCGAGAAAAATGCCGAGACGGGAGTTTGGGACGACCCGCCCGTATCGTGCGTTCGTTGGGCGGACATGGATTCGGCACCCGAACGTTCGGAGCTTTGCCAGATTCGGTAGCGGCGCGCCGCACATTTCGTATGGACTTGACGGTCGATCGCCATGAGGCACGAAATTGTAGATGCGGATATAATGGTAAAACGCATATGGCCAGAAGTTCGGTTGTAGGTTCGCACCGGAAAGCATGGTGCGAAGAGCATCGCCAATCGTCTGATGTGGGCGTTCCCCTGGTCCATTCTGGTGCGACGAGTCTGGACCGGTCAGCTCCACGATGTATCCAAAGTTCGCAAACGTACGATGGATGTCGCGACACTTTCCGAGCTCACCACCTCCATCCATGCGGACATACTTGTCGGGGCATTGTGGAGAGTTGCTGGCGAGCCAGCTGTTGATCCAGTCGACAGGAGGTGCCTTTGTTGCGAAGGCGCGGCCAAAAATCCGGCCACTGTAGTGGTCGGTCAGGAGGACATAGCACGTTTCGCCATTGAGGCCGACGAGAGTGTTGTGTCGAACTGAGTCCCGGCTCTTCTGGACCATGAAGCCGAAATCGATTGACAATCCTTGGTTACATGTCGTCGCTCTCATCGTGGTTCCGATTCCTTTCGGTGCCTTGCGGAGTTTGGCAGCGAGACAGATGGGACACCCTTCGATTTCGGTTGGGATCTGGAATTGCGGCATCCCTTTTACGAAGCGATGCATTTCCGACAAACGACGAAAGTTGATGTGTCCGAGACGTTGGTGCCATAACATTCGCAGAGCTGAACGACTCAGGGAGCGCACGGCATACTCTTCCGTGAGAACCGGCGAGGAGAATTCCGGGAAGTGAACGTCGCCGTCCAAGATCGTTGGGCGTTGAGCGATGAGATCTTCCGAGTGCTGGCCTTCATGACTTGGATGACTCATGTCAGTATTGACGGGGACAACGAAATCGAGACCCGCCGGAGCCATCCCTTGTCCAAAAACGTAAGGCCTTGCGTTGCCGTCAGGTGAGACGGGCAACATGTCAGAATCCGGAACAGGTGGAGAATGACAGGCGTCGCAGGTCATGCCATCGATGGGATCGAGGATCGTTGCAGCGGTGACAGGAGAATGTTCGGTGCACAGCTTCCGAACGACTTGATCCGATGGTAGCGGCGCCACATGGGCCTTAGCTGTTGGGGCAATCAAGGCCTCTGTGAACGTCAAGCCGCCGCGGCTTGCCGTCGGCTGTAAGATGATGTAGATATCTTGTGAGCGACGGAGGCGGTGCGGGAAGTGAATGTGTCCGGCTGTCTCGGTGAAGCTCGACATGTGGTATCCATCGGTGCCGAGCTGCTTTGAAATAGCCGCATGGGAGATGATGATGCCTGGGATCGTGGGAGTGTAATACGTCCGAATGAATACGGACGATGGGCCTCCGGCATTTCCACGATTGTCAACCGGCACACACAGGAAACCGACGCCAACAGGTTGATGCGCGTGATGACCTGCGTCAAAGAGACGAACGTTGGTTCGACTGAGAGGGCGATAGGCAAACAGAAGCTCGCGATCGTTGGCGGTGCAAGCCATTGACCCATTGTCGGCATGCGCGAACGACAGGTGGCGTGCATGGTCGTATGTTTCAGCCAATCGACGGAGCAGGATGGGATCCGGTGCGTCGTTGATGTGGATAGTCTCTGACGCAGGTAGTGCAGGGATCGTATCGGCAACCGGGACGGTGATGGAGTTGGTGCTTGGTACTTCGAAGCATGCTTCAAAGTCGACCTCCTTGGCGGCGGTGACACGGAGAGAATTTTGTTGGAAACCAACTAATTCGTCGTCGTCATCGTCGTCGTCCTTGTCATCGATGGCAGGGACCTCAACACTGGCCGGCTCATGTTCCAAGATGCAACGCATGGTCCGGTTGGTGGAGGGCGTTGGGCGACCACGGGCATTGGCTGAGTTCAGGCGGCTGCGAAATTGCTTGTGCGAGTTCGCGATCTGAGCCTTGAGCTGGGGGTTGCGTTGCGCCAAACCTTCGGCGACGATGTAGTCGACGAAACGGTTGCAGTCTTCCAGTTTATGGCCCGGCAATTGACAACCGAGACAAACAGAAGACGATCTTGGTTTTGGGAAATGGCGCGAACCATCAGGTTGATCTCTTCGTCGTCGAGGGTTGTTTCGGACATGGACGATGAGAAGTCAGGCGACGCGGTTTCGATGCGCCGGATGATTGACGTCGACGTCCTCCCGGTTGACGGATGCTGCGAGGACGGTGGATCACGGCCGATCTCGGATGCATACTCGACGAACGTCGTCGCGAGTTGCGCCAACGAAAGTTTGAACGGGAGCGCGCCGTCGTGGCCGGTGCGCTTGTCGCGTTCGACTAGGCGTCGGATCTCGGGACGCCATTCGGACGTCAAGTTGCGGACAGATAGGTCAAGGGCTTCCGATTCGGTGTACGTACGAGTGGCTTGACGCTCGCGTACCATGAAGTCTTGAAGCCGACGTATGTACAAGCTGAAAGGTTCGGTACGACGCTGGCGGGGATTTCGCTAGCCGTCGAGAACACGGAGTGAAGGAGGGGTGGTGTAGGCGGAACAATGAGTACACCACGTGATACCCTGCTTGGGGGGGACAACCTTCGACGGCGCTCTGTTCTCGTGAACCACTCGGAAGGTGGATTCCTGGGTGAGGGCGGTGTAGATCAGTCCCGACATGAACGATCCTTCTCGCGAACGGAAGCGGGCAGCCAAAGCCACCATTTTCCATGGATCGAGTCCTCTTGCGCCGATTCGTATGGTGGGCACCACACTCCCCAGTGAAGGCATGTGGAACAAAATAGTTTGTACCAGTGAACAAATGAGTCGTTTTTAGACGAATCAAATTTCGTGATGCTCGCCTTCCGAAAGTCTTTGAACTTCACCTCCCACACATGAACTGGCACATGTAGTCCTCAAAGATTCGGCACCAAGGTCACTTCGGCCGAAAACGGATGCATACGAGTAGGCGTACGGGTCAACGTTCCGGTACGAGTTGTCGTTGCGGAGTCGAATAACGGACGAGGCGGAACCGCGTCGGGGGGGCTCTGAAAACGACCAGAGGCCATCGGTGGTCCGTGGCCACCGGTGGGTCGGGTATCGACCGGCTGTCCTCGAAAGGTCGGGGCGGCGATGGCAGGATCGTCATTCGTGTCGGCGTCGACACTTGGCGGGGGTTGATCTCCGTTC
This sequence comes from Fragilaria crotonensis, assembly GCA_022925895.1. Lineage (NCBI taxonomy): Eukaryota > Bacillariophyta > Fragilariophyceae > Fragilariales > Fragilariaceae > Fragilaria > Fragilaria crotonensis. The sequence goes on from JAKSYS010000033.1 coordinate 23,514, forward strand.
GTGGCAGCGACAGCAGGTGGCGTATCGACATGTACGGATGTATCGATCACCGATGGTGGTCCTCGTCGGGAGTGCCGGGAACGGCTCTCGTGTACGCTATCGGAAGCAACAGAGGATCCTGGTGGTTTCGGGATGTCGATCGCAGGCATAAGGAAACGGATCAGGACAGGGACATGGACGAGGTCCGAGGGGCGAGCGATCCGAGGCGCTGGTTGATCAGGCGCTGTAGTGCAGGTTTTCGCAACGAAATGACGTGATTGCGATCCCGGGCATGATACATCCCGAAACCGGAGTCTGTCAACGAAGGTATCAAATCCTCCGAGAGCCAGGTGGTGTCTTGGAGTTGTTGAAGAACCGAATCGCGAATAACGTCGTGGTAGTTATCAAGGAGTGTCCTCGTGAGGATGTCGAAAACTTCTGTGAGTGGGATTTCCGCCATTGGGCAGTCCACAATGTTGATGGTGACAACAAGACAGTCATCGTCGTGTCGGAGCTCCCCCTGCGTCTGACATGTTAATATCAGGTCTTCAGAAATATGCGGTCCTGGATGGATGATTCCGAATCGGAGTGGTTACGTGGTTCTTAGTATCGTGTGACACAGAGAACACGGAAGAACACAAACTTATTCGGAGTGGGCGCAGAATTCAATCGTATGCTTTGGGCTCATAACCTGTGAGACCCTCTCTAGTACGGCGGCTCCACTCACATTGACTCGCTTGGGAGTCGAGTTAGTGCAGAACCGACGGGAACAGAAGAGGAGAACACGACAGCACAATGAACAAGAGCGCGGCGGTATCGAGAGGTGCGCGTCGCGATGGTATCGATGTCAATGATGGTGGTGTCGTGAGTCGTTGGCGTGGACGAAGCAATAACTGTACCTCTTCACCCTTACGATCGTAGACCGGCAAGAATGCAGTGGAGGTAATAGTTTTAGGCTAAGTTAAAGTTGTGAGCCGATGGAGTACATCGGCCTTAAGCTAAACTAGTCGGAGTTGCGCATGCGTCATGCATGTCAACGACTGTAGATAGTAGACTGTGCGCGATTAGGCAATAGCACAGTAGCAAGAATGAAATTTGCACTGACAAGATGGCGATCTTTGCTTCGGGAGTATGATCAGTTTTCTCTATGGACTGCCGTTTGTGTGAGTGCTCGCGATACCATGTGGCAAGGTGATCCACGTGCAAATGTGTAAACCTTCTATTGTTAGGGTCGCTAAGTTTTTGACTCCGAAAGCAACAATCTGGTCTTTTGCATGGGGGGGAATATCTCCAGCAGCCTTGGCATTGGTCCTTTCCCACATTGGACGTATGGGTTCGGGTGGGGAAAACATTCGAGCTCCCTGAAGATGATGTTCCATTGTGCAATGGTCTTAAAAAAGTAGCCTGATGCATCCGGAGACTATTCAACGTTTGACAAGCTACTTTGCAGCAGTGATGCCACGTCCATTCATTCATGTTGGTGAGTGCAACTTGGTAAGCCAAACAGAGAAAAATCGCCCTTTGTCGAATTTCAAAGACTTCTGCCTTTGTACAGATATTGTCGGGGTCTCCACCTTTCACAATAGCACGCCAGCTATCTTCACTCTCGTGAACAGCCTGAAGCTGAATGATGCGGCGCTCCAAGGCCTCCTGGGGACTTTCAAGATTCGTCGTATCAGTATTGTCAACAATGACACCTCCACTGTACTCCCTCGGTCTGAAGAGCTGATAAGCTTCTGGACTTTCTGGCCAATACAAACATGATGGTGATTGAGCAACATTATCAACCCTTTGGCGCTTAAGAGGGGAAGCATTCTCGTTTTCATTGGTGCCAGGATGCCCGACTCTTGTTGTTGGCAGTACTGGAGCATTTTCGACAGTACTCGGTCTCCCTCTTGTTGATGGAATTACAAGAACATTTGCAGCATGTTGGAGGACTCTTTCCTTCCATGTGCCATTTAAAGGGCGCGGGTAAGCCACCTGTCTTGTTTCATCAGTGAAATAGTAGAAGTATTGGTGTTGGTAATTGATATGGAACACGCCGGTCGCGTTTGATCCGTCAAACCTTGTCATGAGTTCTCCAAATAAACTCGACTTTGACATGGCGGTATTAAATTTTTGCACGTCAATGATGAGAGAGCCATCAATGTGACCAGACTTTCTTATTGCTTCAACCCAAGTTGCAGCAGGAAGCCAACAATTGGACATTCGAGGCCCATATGTGTCATCGGCACGAAGCAACATGACAGCCCTGAACAAAACGGTGTGGATGCCTTTGTCAGACATCAGTGCAATCAACCTCACTTAGTCAGTTGGCTTGCCAAGTGTATTGAGAAGGCTCCTGTCAGGGCTGGGTTGATTGCAAAGAGTGTAGGTGTCGCAAACGACGGCGTGCAATATCATTGTAGAACCCTTGCTTCCAGCACGACAACATACTCTAAACGTTAGAACATTTGCAGCATGTTGGAGGACTCTTTCCTTCCATGTGCCATTTAAAGGGCGCGGGTAAGCCACCTGTCTTGTTTCATCAGTGAAATAGTAGAAGTATTGGTGTTGGTAATTGATATGGAACACGCCGGTCGCGTTTGATCCGTCAAACCTTGTCATGAGTTCTCCAAATAAACTCGACTTTGACATGGCGGTATTAAATTTTTGCACGTCAATGATGAGAGAGCCATCAATGTGACCAGACTTTCTTATTGCTTCAACCCAAGTTGCAGCAGGAAGCCAACAATTGGACATTCGAGGCCCATATGTGTCATCGGCACGAAGCAACATGACAGCCCTGAACAAAACGGTGTGGATGCCTTTGTCAGACATCAGTGCAATCAACCTCACTTAGTCAGTTGGCTTGCCAAGTGTATTGAGAAGGCTCCTGTCAGGGCTGGGTTGATTGCAAAGAGTGTAGGTGTCGCAAACGACGGCGTGCAATATCATTGTAGAACCCTTGCTTCCAGCACGACAACATACTCTAAACGTGACGTCACAGACGCAGCAAATCTTCTCTTCTGTACAATTAATACTGCAGCCTGCGCCAGGTTTCTTTGACGTGAAACCAGCCATACGAGTCGATGTCAATCTGTCTGCAGGTACAATTATGGTACTACCGGTACTGTTGTACAACACCGCGTTCAATGATTTAAGAAACCATAGCACTCTACGACGTACGAATGTCATCTGTCAGCAAATGGCTTATGGTACTACCGGTACTGTTGTACAACACCGCGTTCAATGATTTAAGGGAGTACTGTAGTATAGCACTCTATACGTACGAAAATACATTAGAAGTGCGAATACACCGTAGATTCGGGAGTGGTCCAGTAGCGCAGTACTCGATTGTGAAACCTACAGTACGTTGATACCGGTAGCCTCCTGTTAAAATTGTTGTTGTCCTGGTTCCCTGTCAAAAAATGCATTGAATATCTATCAAAAACAACAAGTTTCATTCCCACAGTTACTACAACTGACTGTAATTGCTACATGCAATACAGACACAGAATGGAAAGTAAGTTAATTAATGAACTACAGAGATATTACATGCAGATTGTCTGCAGTTGAGGGTGCATTGTGCCAAATTGCAATTGTGGAGTATTTGTGTGATCAGTTTTCAAAATGTGTACGATACCCGTACCTTGAGTACCATTTCTACGTACGCGTGTAGGAGACATACGTAACTCCCGTGGCTTTCAAATTCGGATTTGGGCGCGGCTCCGTCGACATGCATTTGGTAAGATGTCGGCGAGTAGAGGAATGGAGGAGAACTTTCTTGGCATGAAGGTAAGATAAAACGACGATTGCACGACAACCATCACCATGAAGGATTACTTGCAGGAGGCGATTGACGAGTCGGGGCTTGACATTGAAAAAAGTGTGAACGTCCGCGATGCGAACCCTTTTTGATATCAACGACTCCGCATTGGCGCTGACCACTCAGCAGCAGTTGGAGCGTTTCCACAGCATGGTCGCGAAGCTTCTGTACGTGTCGCTTCGGGCTCACATGGGCCTTTTGTTGGCGGTGGCTTTCATATGCACCAGAGTATCCAGGGCCGCCGTACAGGACCTATTGAAGTTGAAACGGGTTCTCGAATACGTAAAGGCACTCAAGACCTAGAGAACGTGGTGGGTGTGGACAATCTCGGCAAGCTGCGCTACTGGGTTGATGCATCGTACGCAGTGCAAGTGCATCCCGACATGCGGAGCCACACAGGCGGGATAAAAAAAAAACTTAATTTCAATGTTTAACGTGTTGCCGCAGCATCCTTGATAAGGAATACTCGACCCACACGGATGGGCACTACCTCGGATAAGATAGCAGCCACCGTCCATACTGTCGCACGGTACCGTAAATTACCGTATAGGTGCAAAATAGGTTCTGTCGGGACAGGTGGCATCATGTGCAAGTCGTCAACAAAGCAAAAGCTCAACACAAAGAGCTCCACCGAAGCAAAGCTAGTTGGGGTGAGTGAAAACTACGTCCCGAACGCAATTCGGGCCAAGATGTTCCTCGAGGGACAAGGGAACAAGGTGACCGAGTCCTGGTTAGAACAGGACAATGAAGGTGCCATCAGGCTAGAGAAAACAGACGCGCATCGGCCGGGTCGAAGTCCCGTCATATCGACATCCGTTTCTTCTAGGTAAAGGACCGCATATCCTCCGGCGACATCTCGGTCCGCCACTGCCCGACCCTACCGATGCTAGCGGACTCTTTCACCAAAGCGCTCCAAGGAAACTTGTTTAGAAAGTTCAGAGACGTCATCCTGGGCATTAACCACATCGACGCCCTATCGTCTAAACCTTGCAGCCAGCTCGAGGACCGCATTGAGATCCGTCCTGCCAAACGAGGCACAGACAGTGCAAGTATTGCCACGGACGACAGTACGAAGAGAGGTGACTCAGAAATGAAAAAGGCGGATGCAACTACAACCGTATCTTGGGCGGACAATGTGAAGCGTACGCCAGCTACGGAACAGAGCAACATAGTTGCTCGAGCAAAGAATCGACAAATTAACAAACTTGTTGCGATAGGGCATTCTATCGCAACAATCCCAAATTAGAAGCAAAGTTTGAACAACTTCAGTTTCTAGTTTATTACTCATCATCTACCGTAGCTTCGAGGACAATGGGTTGAAGCCCTACTATGCCGCGGTGAATAGTGTGCTAAACAACACATGTTAAGCTAATCCAGTGGGCGTTCCAGTGCTTGTCCCTCAACCAGTATTCAAGGGGACCATGTGAAGCTACTGTGCTCGACAGTTCAGTACCATTTCTTGTTCTGACACCTATCGATGACACAACCTTCTGCTTCCTTCCTTCAAGCCATTCTACTCTTCACGTTTTATTTAATCCTTTGTAATTGTTAACTTTTGTACACCTTTCATCCCTTTATCGTAACTTGACCATGGTGACTTCTACTTGAGACATGGGTTACAATGTTTTCAAAGTCCTCCTCAGGCACAGATTTGTTATGATTTCTCGTGTGTGACTTCTGAAAAGAAGTACACGGTACCGGCCAACCGACCGATAGATGGTGACAATCGTTACTATTAGTTCACAATTCACTACGTCCAGGGTATCCATTCATGACCATGTCTCTACAAACCCTTTGTCTTTGGATTCTTCGGCAACTTAGGCTTCTTGCCCTTGGGTACCTTCGGCTTTTTGTAACACGTCAACTTCATCGTGGGATCATGTGTAGCAAGATTCCACAAGGCCCCAGTTGCGTTCATGCATCCGAACAACATCTTCTTCTTAGCGCAGATTTGCGGAGAGGCACCGTAGTCAGTATAGTTCATGCAAGAATGCCAGCAATAAGATGATGTTGCATTGTTGCAAACCGGCGGATTGGGGTCGACGTGCAGGAGACGGGCAACACCCGAAGAGGAACACCCGATCGAGAGGAAATCTTCATCGTGCATGATCATGTTATCACGAATGAAACCGAAGGACTTGCCGTGGACAGGATGAAGAGCATCGGCGGGAGCCAAGACCATACGACCGTACCAGAGGCGTTCCTCTTTGAGTTTTGGCATTCTCAAAGTATGCGGGAGGACTCTCATGGGACTCTTGCCTTCACTAATCAAAACAGGATTGATGATTTGATTGACACCATCACCGAAGAAGAAGACAAGGTCGTCTTCCTCGTTGAAGTGAACCATCTCGGTCGATCCATCATCGAGCTGGATGTAGAATCCATCGGTGGGTCGACCATTTGACTGTCCGGGGCTAAAGGCGAGCAGCAAACCTTGGTCAACGTGCCAATCGATGGTGGTAACGTTGAGAGTAGAATCATGCATGGATGATGTGTAGTAGGCATGGAAATGTTCGAGGTGGTCACCCTCGTGAACGATATCCATGAGAAAAATGACTTTTCCTTGAGAGTGGCATGCTGCAGGAGAGTCGTTTCAAAGAGAGAGCATCCTCCAGGAACGATCCAAAGTCGTTCACTACTTGACGAACGACCGCACGGAAGGCAACGTTCTGTGACTCAAAGAGTCGCACGATTCTTCGTCGCCTGTCGAAGTAGCCTCCCACATCTCAGATCCTTGCGAGTGGGTCGCGATGGTGCGACGAACAGTGCCATCCGCAAAGGCTGTCTTCACACCAACGGCCTTGATACACTCTGGAAGAGATTGCAATAGAGCTTGCTTATGAAGGTCAGGAACGTTCGTGATGCTCACGATTCCAACCGTTTGGAGATGCATGAGAAGTCTATCCGCGTCGAGGTGCTTAACAACTGCTTCGTAGGAGACGCGCGTTGGAGAAATGGCGGCAGATGCAGAGTTCACGCAGAAGAGGATCAAAGTTGCGAGTGAGAGGTTCATGATGATGGGGCCTTTGTAATCAGTGATGAAGAATGATGGCTGGCTGTATTTGCAAGCGGTCGGCAGTAGGCGGCTGTCAGTTGATTGACTGGTGAAGGTTTATTGTTTATCAAGAGGCAGCCTGCTGTAAACAAATTTTATGTCAAGTTTGAAGGATGCTGAGAAATAGTGCAAGGCGGCAAACGGCACCTCTGCTTTTCCTTCTCCTGGTGCATTGTACGCGGACATGTATGAGGTATGTGCTGCCGGTGCCTGCCCATCAGAATGAAATTGCATTTTGGATCTTTAGCTCCGTGCAGTTTTAGCTTACATGTAACATAAGTTGAGCTATTTGTTTCGGAGCCTCGCCGTTTTTTGAACTACACTTAAGGAAGAATGGCCTTCTGAAGGCCATACTTGAGAGGCCAGAATCACAGGCCAGGATGAAAACTGCTCAGCGCTGCCATGTCAGCGGCTGGAGAAAATTACTTGTCCATTGAGGTGTTGAGTCCTGGCAAATATCTCGACGACGTTGCTTTTAAACGTCATTTGAGTCCTGTACAGTGTTACATACGTGCTATCATTACTATACAAGAGCACGCCTTCCTTCTGAATAAAAATATCGATAAGAAAATTACTTGCAGTTTTATCATACTGTATCCTGTATCCACATCCTTTAAGCAAACCGATTTTTGTGCACGCGCATACTTCCAGCAGGGTTTCAGAAAGTCGGTGAAATCCCGACGATGTCACACCTTCTGACCCCGGTACTAAACTTCCATATCCATGCTGAACCCATGCTGAAACCGTTTGCAGAGAGCAATGACATGGCCAACTTATCATGAAGATGCCCTTTTCAAGCTAAGAATTTGAGCTCAAATATTTTTGCGCACTAATGGATTTGCCTCGCCGCGCCAAGTATTTTGTTCGTAAGCTTCTACACAAGTTGTAAAATAAAATAAAACAAGAACTTATCATCGGGTTCTCACCGCGTGGTGACAATACGGCCTCCACTGTGCACCCACCCCGGTAGGCTATTCCCGCGAAGGCTTTGTGCCTGCATGATTGCTATCAGTTGTCAGTTCGTACTAGTGTCTAAACGCCCGAAATCTTTAATTAAAGATCGCTCACTGGTGAAATCTTTAATTAAAGATCAATTTCGACCCTTACTCAACTTCTTCATTTTTCGTTTTTGACAAAAATTAAGACGGCCAAAGTGTTCTCCATTGAGTTAAACCCCGTGGGCCAAATGGGTGTTTCTTAGTTAGCGACAGTTCCTGGTTTATGTTTTAGAAAGGAAAACTAGAGCCCCTTTTTGGCGAGTTTTTGGGGGTCAAAAAATAACACGTTTTCAGTACATGCCTACGCACTCTACACAAGGTCAGATCGTTTGAGGCCTTATTTGCCGCATTCTTTTCATCATCGTCCACTCCAATTGACTCAAAACGGTCCGCAAGAAATGTCTTGGACGTTCTCTGAAGTGAAGGTATGCAACGGATGACTATCTCTAAGTTTCAATTCTTCGTGAGTTAGAGACTGCAAATGAAGGTGATGTGGAACAATATTTTTTTGGTACATGCCCTACGGAGGCTACGTAAGATCATTTCATTTGAGACCTCAATCAACGCATCGAATTCATCATCTTCGCCCTGATGCATTGATTCAAATGGTGAGCAACACTTGTCATGGAAGTTCTCTTGAGAGTAGGTTTCCTATGGAGGCCAATCTCAAATGTTCATTCATTGCAGTGTTATGGCGCTGACATTGAGTGCAATGTTCGGTAATTTTGTCGAGCTCCAAATTACTTCGAATCCTGAGTTCTCACTACCTTTGCTCTGCTTAGACATGTCATGCTGACTTTGCCGCCAGCAGTCCCATCTGATGACGGAGAACATGATACTTGTGCTTCTGTTCAGACAGAGGTGAGGTTGCAATCATTGCTGGTTGCATGCATTGCGTGGTTGTCAATCAAGGAGCGAAGCACGAATGCAAAAGCTTGAGTTGGGGATCCAAGCAGTGGGACTTTCTGTCGCTTGGGATCAAAGAGGAGGAAGCAGGGAATTGCTAGTGGACAGTGCCCTGCCTTCTTTGTCTGTCTTTCAGGCCAACAATGCCAAGTCTGCCAGTTCTTCTTGTCAACATGGTCGTACTTCCTGTCCGATGAAAGCCTGTTTAGGACTGCACCACGAGAATGATGATTTTCTGGAAAGCTAGACTTTCATACACACCTAGCCTCCTGCCATGGTGAACAATCAATAGGTTCTAAATGTTACATTATGATCATTAGTGTAGATGTGTCAAGATATTGATGACGGCAATCGGCCATTGTCAATGTCAAATTTCGTGTTGATGGTGGTATCGAACGTACATTGACCGTCTTGCAAAACGTACGAAAATGGCCATCTTTAAATAAAGACAGATTTGTCTTTAATTAAAGATACCCCCCCGGGCGTTTAGACACTAGGAAAAAGCGAGACATAAGAGTTTGTGATTGTTTTGTAATTTTTTTGCAATAGACGTGCCCTCCTAAGCCATCTGCTGCAGTTCAATTTGGTGGTGTTTAGTTGGGTATCAAGATTTTGATCACACTGAAGATATGACCTTTTGAAATTTGTATGAATGTTTTTGCTCAGAATAACCCTAAAAAGAACAGGATTATGTGTAATTTGATCAGGTTTTGTGCTAAATAATAAGGTTTACTCCACTGTCTTCAAAATTATCAAGATCTAGGTTTCACAGCCAGGACAACAGCCTGCTGCCGAGGCTATCCTCAAAGGGGAGTATTCAAATAACGATCCGGACGACAACGTGTCTCTCCTTCTCCAACATCTGAAACAAACGGAAAGAATTGCAGCAATGCCCTAAGGGGCGGGCTTTATATCAATAAATTATCATAAGGTATGGATACTTTTAGATACGTCGGGAGTGATTTTTGTACGTCGGGAGGGACGTTTTTGTGCGTCGAGAGGATCCCACAGTATTGATTCCTACGTTGGACGCTCGATTTTGTACGTCGGGAGTTGACCAATCCAAGAATTCGGTACTTTCGAAATTGGCGCTTCCGACTGACTTTATTTCACAGGCACACAAACATCACGGCTCATCCATAACAAACTCATCATTCTCATCATGCCATCATCAAGCACTCCTCCAATACAAATGGTTAACGGAATCATCAGTCCTGTTGTTGCGTCTTAGCATTAAACCTTCTACAGTACTTGAATGATTTGTCTTTGGCTGCCACTACTGCTTGGGAGTACAAGCAGCACTCCCTAAGGGGGCGGGGTTCAAACTAGATAAATATTCCTCAGATATAAATATTTTTACTTGATACCACAGGAGCTATTTTATTTAGAGAAAAGTACCACAGGAGCCAAATTTCTGCCATTGGAGCCGCTTTTCAAATAGGAAAATATACCATAGGAGCCACAGGACACCCCCGTAAGCTCCAGTAATGTTTAAATTTAAAAGTAACACATGGTCTGTGCTCTTGGAACATCACTGAATCACCACTTTTACAAAACAAATCATCAAACTGATCGCACCATGACATCATCCCAACACATTCAATTGCATTGACCATCATCTTTCATCCATTCGAGAACTATTTTCCTTCTCTCCATTTGGTCTTCGCTGCCTTCAAAGCAACAACTGTGCAACAGTTGAGTTGGACAAGAGATGCATCTGCCGCCACTTGAAAAAACATGGCTTGGACAGTAGGGTTTCGACAGTCCGTTCTCTCCTTGAAGAATATAAAAAGGAACTACTTCATGCAAAGGCTTTGGGAAGTATCGATCCGTATCGGAGCGACAGCAAAACCTATGCTGGATTTTCTTGTGTGTGTGGTCAATCCTTTGTAAAGATTGGAAATGCAAATCGACACTGCAAGACTGTGGGTTGTGATTCTTCAAAACTACAGAAAGTTGATCTCATCAAGCTTTGCTGCGGCAGGTATGTGACTCATGCTAAAGTCACTTCATTTTCAACGAATCACCACACAATTCAAAACAGCAATTTGATTATTGTGAGGCAAGAGCTGTGCTTTTCCTATTCTTCCAAAAAGGAAAACAGGATCATACGTACACACATATGTTTACACCCCTTATTCATGGATGCGGTGGTGGCAAACAATTTGTCCAGAAGATAAAATCCGACTTTTCTTCGATCCATTCATCACCGTGCTCATCAACTGAGTTCTTGTTGGTTCAAATCCACAAGCATGCTGAGGATTGGCTCCTTAAGTTTGTGCAAAAAAATATATTGATGGTTCCTGACAATCTCCGCGCTGGACGTCAAACATTTGAAGGTGGTGAAATAGAAGAGATATCACATCGTTGTACCTACACAATGCAACACGATCCACGGAGTTTGCTTCCAGAGTTGAAAAAGCTTTTATCCTTTTCTTACAGACGAGGTCTCTTTGCATCGAGAGCTTTGACACAATCAATGCCTTTGCAGTGCCCTACTTTTTGAAGGACTTGTTGCTTGAAGTCCCTCAATTGGTGGCATCTCTTCCCTGTTGCAGAGTTCTGTTTAATGTTTGCTTTCGAGTCTCAACCAATGGTTCAAAATCAACATGATCTCTTGTGACACAGTGTCCTCTGTCTTCTCAAAGATCTCATCAGTTCTGAAGGCAGCCGTTTCTCCGTTATCTGTTCATTTTCCAACCAGTCATTTACAATTTTTGGTCCTGCACTTATCAAATCAGTACGTGAATCACCAGTGATTCACATTTTATCTCGATGGTTCGTCAAATTCGTGAAATGCATCATCGCATGCCTAAAAGGAGAAAGACAACACTTGATACGGTTGGCAACATTATGGTTGATCAATATTCTTTCTTATTTGATGACTGGTCTCGAATCGTCATCACAAGGTGGCGGTGGTTACTTGTAATTATTTTATTACGTTTAGTGTATAGATTTGTAACTTTTTGTTACATTTTGTACACTAAAAGTGCACACGTATGTTATCTAGCACATTTATACCAAAAAAATATCAATTGCTATTTTTGTAGTATCTGAAGCTTTTTATGTTAGACGGTTTGACATCTACGGTGTTCTTTATATGTTCCGTCATTGTTACAGTTTAAACATTCTTGTGTACGGCATTGCTGTTTTTCTGTTTATGCCGGTGACACCATTTTTGTGCACCTCCTTTTGTTGGTAACACCCGCACCGTAAAAAGCATACTGTTTGTTTCATTTCATCATGAGCTCTCGCGGTCAGCCAACTCGCGAAGGCTTTGCCTTTTCTCCAGAGAAGGATCAATGCACTTACTGTGGTCGTGTTGTTGTTGCCGGCCCGATGGGCCTGTCGCGTCATCTAGCTAGAAACCCTGATTGTCAGTTAGAGTATTCAATGGAGCACAACGCATCTCGTTGTCAACAGTCACCAACTGGATTATTGCACGACACTGGTAATAGGCAATCTGATGATGTCTATATTCACACCAACAATGGGTTTTTAAATGGTTTCAATCCGTCACTTTCTGATGATCAAATTGCGCGTTGCCCTCGTGAAGAAGATTTTTCCATCAATGAGCCAGTCGATGACGATTTTGCAATTTCACATGACTATTCTTATGATGAGCACATCATTATTCCCCATGCCGAATGTGTTGTTCCCGAATCTTTCAACCTTCCTACTGTCGAATGTCCACCCATCGTGCCTGCTCTTCCAGCGTGTCAGCTAACCCAACCTGCAACCAATCTTGGCGCTGATGGTTGTGCAGACACTTCAATCCTTGATGCATACGTCGCTCGTTCCGATCTCTCAATGATGGTCTCTCTCTTTCTTTGTTCTCTGTTGAGGAAAAGGTTCAGGTGGACTTACTACAAACTCTCAAGAGACTTCGTGCTCCAATGATTGCCTATGACGAGATAATGAGGTGGGCTGTCAGGTCTTCTTTACAAGGACACATATTTCGTGATGTTCCACTTAGTTCACGAAAGACTGTTGTAGAAAAGCTCAAAGTTCGCGTGGATCTTGACTCTCTGCGCCCTGTCGTAAAGGAATTGTATCTTCCATATTCCAAGCGTTTTGTTGAGGTTGTGTACTTCAGTGCACACGCCATCTTTGGCTCATTTCTTTCCTGCTCTGAACTCAACCAAGACCAGAATTACATATTCAACGACGAAAACAATCCGAACTGCAATCCTTTTGCAAAACCCAACGGTGCCATGATTTCAGATATCAACACAGGCAGGTGCTACCTCCGTACTTATGATCAATTAGTAAAGAACCCGAAGACATGCTACTTCCCTGCATTTTAGCAATTGACAAGACAACCTGTGACATTGTGGCGGAGGTTTGTCACTGGAACCCATTGTCATATCCTATGGATTGATGAAGCGACATACGCAAAACGCCACTGGCGATGCGTGTTCTCGGTTTTATCAATACCTCCCAATCCACCAGCGAAATTCGGCACCTGTAAATCGACCTGTTCCTGTGGGCACAGAACCTTCCCTCTAGTTATAAAACTAGAGATGTGTCGGCTGCTACTTGGCGCTTAAACGAGTACCATATGCAGATTGACTTCATTCTTCGTGAATCTGGATACCTTGATCTCCAGCATTCAGGGCTGAAATGGAACCTTCAATTTCGAGGCAAAACCTATCCTGTCATCCTCCAACCTTTCATTCCCTTCATAATTGGAGATACTGAAGGTCATGATAGTCTCTGCGGTCATTTCAAGTCTCGCACCGATAACGTTGCCCAGCTCTGCCGATCCTGCAGTGCCCTACTATGCTTTGTGGGTATTCGAAGTCTCGCGATTTGCCCTTCGTCGACCCCATCATCAACAAGCTTGTCCGGGACCAGGACATCCCGCACTTAAGTCAATGTCTCAGCATTATCTGAAGAATGCTTTTGATAATGTACGATTTGGTCTTCACAATGATCGCGGCATATTTGGCGCTTGTCCAGGAGAGATCTTGCACTTAATTCTTATCGGGTGGTTCAGGAATGTCATTGACTCATTCTTCATTCAGATTGGGAAGGAGAGCCTCAAAGCTCAACTGTACGACACACTTCTGCATGACATTAACAAATGCCTTGGGCGGCAAAGTGATCGTGATGTTCCATCTACAAGCACTCAGAAAGGGTTTTCCAGCACCGCCAACATTCCTGGTCATGAGTACACTGGTTGTTTGTTTGTCATGCTTATCTCATTTTACTTCTCGCTTTCAGGAGATATTTGAAGTGCTCGCGCATCAAAGAAACAAGATGCACATGACAAAGCATTATCCAACCCTGCTTGGGTGAATGATTGGAAGACTCTCCTTAGTTCCTACTGGAATGGCATATGTGGTTGAAGCAACCAGAGATTCGTCGCACCTCTGTAGCTAAATCAGTGTACGCCACATCACGCCTGATGCGATTCCTCAAGTTCGTTGCCCCTCGTCTGTCAGGGGGTATGTTGAACAACACCATAAAGACCCATCTTGTTCTTCACATCCACGATGATGTTCTAAATTTTGGCGTCCCCGAAGTCATGAATAGTTCTTATTCTGAATCTGGTCACATAACCATCTGCAAGGACACCACTCGAAACACGCAGAAGCGTTCGCAAACGTTCACTTTGCAGGCTGCCATGCGTTACGTGGAAAATCTTGCAATAGCTCGCAGCTTCTCAGCAATCCACAATAGCACTGGTTGTGCCAAATCTCCATTGGAATCCATTCCTGCTTGCAAGCTCGCTGGGAAGTTGTTTGTCATTTCGAAGGATGTCAATGGCAACCCTTATTGCCGTCAACCGCGCTGCAGTAACAAAGCACGCGACTCTCTCGCAGATGCGTTTCCTTTGGATGCTCATGTATTTGAGACTGTTGCAGCGTACTGTCTTCCAAATGTTGATCCCCAAATTGTGTACTGTTACACTGAGTATCATCCCAAGTCGGGAGGTCAGCTGTATCGTGCGCACCCAAACTATCATGGGAATGGGAAACCATGGTTCGATCATTTATTTGTCCAGTGGCGAGGAGAGGCTGGCAAGGTATTGTTACATCCAGCTCGCGTCCATGTTTTCATTGACTTACACAACGTCCTCCCACGTTCCATCATCACATTTCCCGAGTCAGAGCAAGTTGGTTATTTCACAAAACCAGGCTTTTATGCTGTCATTGAGTCTTACGATCCTGTCGAAGAGCCTTTTCCCAATGCTAAGGTCAATCCTAACGAGAAGTTGATGGATGCGGATTTCGATTTCTCAGTTTTCCGTAAATTCCGTCTAACGCTTCTTCGCAAGAGCAGCAAGCCCAAGCTGTTCTTAGTCAATGTTGATTCCATTGTGGGTCCTACCGTTGCAATTCCTGATGCCTTTGGCGATACCCCCATCCAAGTTAGCGGCCCATCCATTCCCAACATAGATTACATATTCTTGACGTTCCGCCAACATGAATGGGCACAGACATGGGAGTCGTTCATCATGCAGCAAGATCTTCGAGTCAATGGCCCCGGTGGGTACGAATCAAACGATAGCGACTACGATGAAGAGGGAGGTGATCCAGTCTTCATAAATGCCAATGCCAATGATGATAACGTCATTTCCGCAGAAAGAGTTAAGAGGAAAGGAAGCACTGGGGCAAAAATGGCAGCCGCAAAGTTGGTAAATGCAGCACCAGGACCAGTAAGAATAAGAGGCAGAAACGGAAGTAGTTGTTGAATACTACTTCACAATGTAACCTTACAGTTGTTCAGCGACGAAGCACCACCACCAAGAACACGAGACTTAATAAGTAGGTGGTGTTGGACACACCACAAAACCAGGTTTCTATGCTGTCGCTCATGGTGTAGTCCTTTGGTCTTGTTCTCAAAATGAGGAAAAAGACAAACCAGAAGATGAATGCCAATACTTATGTTTTCCTGTTGACAATGAAACCGACCTTTCTTGGAATGGTGGGCAACTCAGTTGCTTGGAATTCAGACGCAAACGCTACATTGCTTTTGGAGAGCGTGTCTTGCCAAATGCCCCTATCAACAATCCGTTCACCGACAAGGTCTGCTCTGATTCCCTCATCGACACTAGAATCGCTGTCGTTACCATCTTCATCGTCTGTTCCGTCATCAGAATCGCCACCTAAGGGAACTGACCCATCATCAGAAACAGAATTGTCAAGAGTGCTGGGGAGATGACGCAGACGTACTGTCATTCTGCACTACCTTACTTCTCTGAAGAATCCGTTTGTGTTTTCGGATTTTTCGATCCATTCCAAAGGTAACGATTGAAGACTTTGCTGCAAAAAAGGTCCCATAAACATGGCAATTTTTCTCTCGCTGCATCATTGATGTACAGTGACGTATCAGTCGCCCATCCCAACTGATGAGAACTCCATGAGTGAGACGAATTGCCATCCCATTGTAAACTTTACCAGTTCCACTCTTTTTTCCAAACACGTTAGGCAAAACAAAGTACCATTCCTTAGTTGAACCAGGGTTATCTTCCGTCCAAATACTAAAACCTTGTGAAGCGTCGTTCACATCATAATGAGAGGAATTTGACAGATCAACGCTGACATCCATGGAGTGGGAAACACGCCCGTAGCAACCATCGCCCGCCATCCCCATTGTCGGGAGGATGTCTGAATCATCCTCGATATCCTGCATGACACGAAGGACACCTGGGATAGTGATTGCTGCCAATTGAGCGGATGCCCAGACCGCCCGCGCCAATGCTGGCTGCTCCCAATCAGCTGAGGAAGTAACGTACTGAGTTCGCCGCCGCTTGTCAAGGTGGATACGAGTCCCGATAGCGTACATACGGCCTAAATCACCATGACCACTACGCACGACAGCACCCTTGTTCGGCGACTTGAGGAGACTTGCTGCATGATTGTGGATCATGCACAGTAAACGTTGGGAAGCTGGGCCGATATGTGGTAGGTATCTGACCTGCACTAAAGAATCCCTAACAAGGGCTACCTTGTCGGCACGATCTGGATGGACAATGTGCACAGAAACGTTGACATCGGTATCGCCACAGACCGCGGGATCAATGACCCAAACAGAATTGGGATCGATGTGTTTATGCAGAAAACCTGCAACATAGTGGCGACAACCCCTCCTGGCTGTTGTCCGTTTATGTAGCCGTGAATGAACGCTCTGACGCTCATCCACAGTCCAATCATGAGAACGATCCACACCATGAATGAAATCAGGAGGCAGACGTGGAGCATCTTCATCGACGCATTGATGAACCTCGTAAACAGTCTTGTTTTGAGACCTGTCAAAAGAGGCAACAACGGCTTTCCCAATTTGACAGGAATCACAAATGCATTGGATTGGCGCGAAACTTTCCACTTCCAGATGCATTCTGGGTTGCCGTCCCACAATCGTGTAACATAACCACCGTGGGAAAAACGGTTGTCGCGGCTGCCATTCTTGACAATGCGTAGCCAGTTAATGTCCATGGGAACATGAGCATTCGCAACACCGACGTACTCCTTCCTGCGCTCACGGTGACAATAGAACATGCCAGCCTCTGGAAGTAACGCAAGGAAGGCACGAAGCAAGTATCATGCTTTTCACCCTTCAGCATGTCGTCGTCAATCTTCATCTTGACGGAAAGTCGACCGTGGCCTTCGTCGATGTCAAAACGAGCTATCTTTTTTGCTGCGAGCCAAAACAGCATCCATCACCACAATCTCAAGGATATGAGGCACGTCAATAGCGTGTTGCTGGAAGCGATCACTGTTCATGTGATCACACCTTTCAAAGAAACATTGTCGTAGCCAAAAATATCCATGAATGCTACATGAATATTGGCAACAAATGTCCTGCCAATCTTTGCACCTAATGGAATTACACTTGGTAGCACAGTCGGGTGACTGAGATGATCCCTTTCATGAAACTTGGCCTGATGACAGGTCAGACTTTTAACAAAGGACTCCGATAAATGCCTGGGTATGCACTTTGCCAGAACACTACCAGCCTGATTCCGGCTGCACCAATAATCGCGACGGTACGTCGGATGACGAGATATTGCTGAATAAACACGCGGATTCATATACCCAGCAATGATTTTGCGGGCCAACTCGCCTGGAAATGTACGTCCGCCAACAACGTTGACAACATTATATCGACGCCGTTGCACTGAAGCAGCAGTCACACCAGGTTTGGTATTGCCCTTCTGCGTTTGCACACGAGGAGGACGGAAAACTTGATGCAAGTTGCAGAATGAGCAGAAGTGGCAGCTTCATTTCTGGGAATGTACTTGGGTTTGCGAGATAAAGGACGTGACTCCTCCGTACCATCAGGGACCTTTGCCTCGAAATGAATCGGGACAACCTCCTCAGTTCGTGTCTTCGATAAACAATTGCGCTGGCAAACGGACGGAGGAACTTGTCGATAACCACGGCGGATGAGGCGCTGCAATTCTCATGAGAACACGACGTCGTGCCGCCGTCAATTGCCTTCTTGAGCGTGTCGTCCATGTCTGCAGCGTGTCCAATGGAATTGTGTCTCACTTACTGTCAATACCGTCAAAATGAAATCCCTCTAACAGTGGCTAGGTTTGCCAAATCAAAGCAATCTGGCTTCGGACTTCTTACTACTAGTTATTGAACTTGACGTCCCAGCCAATCAAGAAGTCAATGTCGTTGTCGTCGTGCTGATTCCTTCACGTGTAGTAGAAGTTGGCGTTGCAATACAAAGTCGACGTCACGATCGCCGTTCAGTACTTGTTCAATATAGTCAGTACGTTATCAAAATCAACTTCACTATCACAAATCTCGCCGCAACAGTGGATACGTACTGGATGGTACCCTATCACACAATTGCAGCAGAAGAAATGGATGGTAAAAATCCAAGTCGACGTCCGTATCGAACAATATCGTCGAAGTCTAAAGCGGAGATCGGGCTTCGGACTTTTTACTTCTCGCTATCAAATTGGACTTCTTTCTTCTCGCTATCAAATTAAACGTCCCAGCCAGTCAATCAAAAAGTCAATGCTGTTGTCGTCGCGCCGATCCCTTCACGTGTACTAGAAGTTGGCGTTGCAATCCAAAGTCAATGTCACAATCGCCGTTCAGTACTTGTTCGATAGTCAGTATGTTATCAAAATCAACTTCACTATCACAAGTCTCGCCGCAACAGTGGATACGTACTGGATGGTACCCTATCACACAATAGCAGCAGAAGAAATGGAAGTAAATCAAGTCGACGTCCGTATTAAACAATATCGTCGAAGTCTAAAACGGTGATCGAGCTTCGGACTTCTATCTTCTCGCTATCAAATTTGACGTCAGCCAACAAAAAAATCAACACTTTGATTGTGAACACGTACTGGATGGTACCCTGTTACACAATCAAAGATGATTGATATAAAAATGAAGAAGCTTGGGAAGGCAGGATGGAGACAATCAAGTTTCAATCAGGACTTGTACAACAAATTATGGAAGGAGCACAAAACTGCGGGAAAGTACATCAAAGCAACGTGGAAAAACTCCAGTACTATCATAAGAACAGGAATTGCACTTAGGAGTCGTCGCAAGACTTGGACATGGGACTACAATTTTGGGGTAAAGCACATGCATTACACCGTAATTGATGCAATCTTAATAGTATCTGCAACATATACCGGTATTAAATACACATAGTATACGGAGCATAATAAGTTAGTGAATATAGTACGTGTAGCACTACTGTAATGCACATACGTAGTACTTAATGAGTATGACGCATGTACTAGAACATGCGTTACACAACGGCAAACTAATTTAGTAAGTGTAGCACTACTGTCGTATACATACCAAGTATTTAACTAAGATGACGCGTGTACTAGAACACGCGTTACGCAACGGCAAACTGCTACCGGCGTAGTCGTGCAATAATCGGAGTCTACTTAAAAGGAGACATGTCACGTGCACTATATAGTAAGTAAATAGTACGTTTCAGTGTAACATAATTGTTACAAATCAAAACCAGACACAGTACAACGTTAAGGGGACACATATGCGGAGCATAATAAGTTAGTGAATATAGTACGTGTAGCACTACTGTAATGCACATACCTAGTACTTAATGAGTATGACGCGTGTACTAGAACATGCGTTACACAACGGCAAACTAATTTAGTAAGTGTAGCACTACTGTCGTATACATACCAAGTATTTAACTAGGATGACGCGTGTACTAGTACACGCGTTACGCAACGGCAAACTGCTACCGGCGTAGTCGTGCAATAATCGGAGTATACTTAAAAGGAGACGTGTCACGTGTACTATATAGTAAGTAAATAGTACGTTTCAGTGTAACATAATTGTTACGAATCAAAACCAGACACAGTACAACGTTAAGGGGAATTCAACGTAGACTAATTTTGAATCAACATTACATAAATGGAATCTAGAGTATATGTTGAAAACGTTTTGAATAACATGTGAATATACATGATGCGACATGTATAATAACAGACAAATTGAAACCAGGCGCAGTACAATGTAAAGGGGAATTTGACGTAGACATATTTTGAATCAACATTACATGTACAGAATAGCGTGTTTGTGCATAAAGATTTGAATACAGTACCATGTGGATAGACCTGTGTCATGTAAAATACCAAACTGTACAGAGGCACGGCAATGTACGTATGTTTATTTCAAACATACCAGGAATCCTGAGAACTACGTGAGAACAAAGCTCATAAATATTGTACCACTCAGAACAACACAAGAACATAGAAGAGAGAAGCGCAAACAACACACCAGCTGAAACAGGTAAGACTGACAACTCCAAAACACAATGATGAGCCGGCGTCTTCGGAGTTCAACCACAGAAACAGACCAAGGAGTTGGTGCAGTTGGGAACAGGATGGTGGAAGAAAACAACAGCAGATACAAAGCGTACACACTGCAGTCAGAATCATTGGAAAAACAAGGTGAGCATGTCAACAACGACAGTGAATCAAGTGACGACGAGGCAATCATTGATGGGGAGAACGGGCAGGAAGACAACCAACTTACCGATCCAAACAGGGACTCCAGAGCGCATGCACGCATTGGTACTAGAGGACTAGGGCGACGAGGACCAAACTCAACATTTGCACAGGTTCCGAACAACGTCGAGACTCCATCCAGAGAGGCTGAGTTTGAGGCATGGCAGATGTTGCAGTTGAATCCAAGTCACATCCACCAAGTGAGAAATGGAACAAACCCATCAAGAGCTAGAGAATACGTTGATGCTGGACGGAGCCGGATGAATTCAACACTTGTACATGATGCCAACAGCGTCTCGCATCCATCCATGGAGGTGTTGCTTGAAGCATGGCGAATGCAACAGCAGCAAAATACCCGGCAAAACCACCTACAAGCAAGAAGTGGAAGGAATATAGGTACACAAGACCAACGCGGTGAACAGGGGTGGAATTCAACACTTGCACATGATCTGAACAGCACCGAGCATGAAGCGCAGCAGCAAAACCCACGGCAAAATGAGCAACCAAGACACCTTCCAGTGGATCCAATGGTGCGTCGTGCAGACAACATTGCATTTCAAAACAATGGACAGCTTTATGACCAACACCACCAGCCACCTGTAGCGGGGGTCCAAGAAGGACAGAACAATACGTATAATGGAGATGTGGGTGTGGACGAAACCAGTAGAGCAATCACTGGTGCAGGGAGGAAAGCATTCTAGTACAGAATTGCAAAGCAAATGCAGGAACGACACATCAGGCAACGGATCCAAAGTACTGTGAAGAGCCGCATCTTCAGAAAAGTCAAGTTCATCACAAGCACAGAGTACTACGAGAGAGTCATGAAGGTTATTGTTGAACAGGAGAAACCAGAGGACAAGGCAAAGTTTGTAAGAGTATACAAAACATGTGTCGTGGGAGCTGTCAACTCCAAGAGGAGTGCCTGCGCACAGGCAGCAGCGGAGGTGGTCGGAAAGCTACTAAAGGAGAAGAATCATCAGGATGAGGTGGCACCGGCGCCCTATTCCATTGAAACACTATGCAAGCTCCGCCAGTCATAAACTCCTGAAGAAAAGGAGGCGTTCCAATGGTTTGTGGGTGAACTCCTGGAATGTGTGGTTGGAAAGACAACATGGGGAAAAAAGAAGTATCAAGCAAGGATATCGGAAGCAGTTTATGCCAACACGACAGATAAGATTGTCACAGTTTCTGATGAGGCGTTTGGCTTGGTTCTATACGAGAACTACATTGACAAGTGGATTACAAAATATCACAACCCATCTACTCACGGTGAAGGACGAGGAAAGAAAATTTTGGGGAAATACACTCGGAGCAGTGTTGGATATACGGAGTATGGAGGTTGGAGTGAAGAAGGCGTGCTGCGTTTCAACGAACTGTGCAGTCTGGTTGAGGAGGACAGAAGAAGTCGGAATGCAAGAGAAGCCGAGGAACAGGTGATGCTCAGTCTACGGCAACAACGATTTGGAGAGCAATCACAGAATGGTGTGGAGAATAGGAATGATCAGCAGAGTATCATTGATTCTGAAAGGAGTTTGGAAAGAAACGTGGAAATAGTCAACGCATACATTGAGTTGTGATAACATGAATTTTTTTGTTGTGATTCCATCGGCACAGTGAATATGGTACTACAGTAGTACCGTTACACACAGAAATTGTAACAAATGCGAATGAACTGACAATATAATGGCACATCAACATCCTCAACATTGAACATGAACAAAGAAAGGTACATGTGACAAAAAGGTGTGATTGTGATCAAACCAATGTAACAAATTTGGTACATTCAAAAATGTTCGGTGGGCTTCCTAAAATTGTTACTTGTATACTTGTACATACGAGGTGTACGAGACTAGAAAAAATTGGTTACATGTAAAAAAATATTAACATGTAACCTGACCAGGGTTGTGATGACTTTATGAGTAGTAGAGCGCTCTGCAGTCGCGCTGTCGATGGCCTCGGCGTTGCTAGCCGCTTCATCGTTGTCGTCGTCGTCGGTTTCGGTGGCCCTGGTAGAATAATTGCGCCCAATAGGAGTAGTAAGGATGCCCTGGGAGAAGGTTGCAGCTGTTGGATGGTTTCTGGTGGCGCGGGAAGGTGGATTGCGCTCGGAGTTGGCGCGTTCGATGGCCTCGGCGATGACGGCCGCTTCATCGGTGTTAGATTCGTAGGTAATTGCAGCATGAGTAGTGGGAAGCTTCTTCTTTTTCATTGTAGTTTGTTGATTGCCCAGTTTGGCTCTCTTAGAGCGAGTTAGATAAAGGGTGGGATGGGTGGGCGTAGCGGCAGGAATGTTGACATCTGCGCTCATGACGACTGGAGGCTCCGTTTCGGAGGCAAGAAAGGGGGGACGAGTCCTTCTTCTTCGACTTCTTGTCGGCTTTGGTAAGGTTAAAGCGAATGGTGGGCATGGTGGGTGGGGCTGAAATGCTGCTGAAAGGGCTGGGGCTGCTGTTAACTAAGTTCTTAATAAATTGTGTGCACTTTGAATCTGGGGGAGCTCTGTTGAAAAATTCTGTTATTTTCAGTTGCTTCAGATCTGACAGTTTAGATGGAAGCATAACTGAATTCCTGAGCCTAACTAACTTGAAGGTATCAGAGTTAAAAAGGGCAGAGGACGCCTGCCTAAGTCGGTTGATTCTAGGCGAGTGAACCATGATAGATTCTGCGTGCGAGCGCGGAGTGGAGGCCAGACCATGGTTAAATCGGGCGCACGCCAGGCCGGGGTCGCAGGCAGGTGGTGACGTCACGGTGACGGTATCGGTCGCTACAGTACGAACGTTGGCCGGTGCTACGGTTTCAGGACTACTGGATGCTACGCTAGCGGCAGAGGAAGCGGGAGTGCTAGTAGCAGACGCGACGGTATACGCGTGTGAGTCTACGGGACGGGTATACTGAGCTACGGTATGACTAGGCGTAACTACAGTACATGTAGACGTAGACACATTGCTAGTAGGCGAAGCAACTGTGCTAGTATCTGTAGGTACGATGCAAGTAGATGGTGCTACGTTGCGCGTAGGTGACACTACAGTATGTGGACGTGGGTGGAGTCCTACGGTGACGTCGGTAGCCAAGTGGGTACTAGTACACTGGCTATCGCTACAGGGGGACTGAACCATGATGACGGCGGGTAAAAAGTCGTCATGGTCAGTTACGCTGCTACGAAAATTATACATTGTAGAAAAATGGGGGCCGGACTAAATATATTTACAGTTGGACAAATTTGTGAGAAATTGTTGATCATCAAATGATGATCAACTTCTTTTGATGAGTGTTCTTCAGGAACACTCAGGATCACAAAAGAAACGGTGCACGTCTGAAGAGTGCACGTCTGAAAAGGTGTACGTCTGAAGAGGTCGTACGAGGCCGAGCGTTGGGCGAGAAAATGGTCGTTTATGCAACGAACGACATGAATTTGATCGTTGCAATTTTGGAGTGGGATATGATTCCCGTACGACAGTAACGATACGACGTATACTGTTTACTAGCCTAATGTGAAGTGTTGTACTGAATATGTAGACAGTAAAAATACGTAGGAGCGGTACTAAAAGTCTGTCACCTCGTCACCTTGTCGATCAGAACGGCGAGCGACCATGACTTACGTTGACCACTACCGCGACGTCGACAGAGCACAAACCATCGATTGGTTGATTGATGTCTTGGACGGGTTCGACGCAGTTCAGCCTCCAGCTAGAGCGCATTGATACAATGCTGCCAACTCCTCTCCACAATGCCGCTTCCCCTTGTAGGAGCCCATTCCCATGAACGATTTGTGACACAAGCTGTACTCCTTTTCGAAGTCCTTGCATGCTTTGGTTGCTTTCACTTGGCATTGTAGAAAGACGACCAGCGCGTTGTTTTTCTGGTCACCTGTAGCATTGATGTCAACATTCTTCTTCTTCGCAAGAGACTTGTAGTCAATAGAACACTTTTCATCGACCAGTTGAGACGGAAAGTCTGAGCCCTTCATGATAGTTGACTCAATTCGTACGCTGCGTGTGTAGCATCCACGAGAGCAACGTTCAGCGCTGCTGTCTTGACATGCGCCTTCAATCTTCACTGCGAGAAATGGATGTCAACCACTGTTCTGGTCATCGACTTCGAAATTAGAGTTGATTTGTCAGAGTTGATTTGTCGTGCCGATAGGACAACTGCGGAGCGCGAAACTGTCCAGTACCCCATACCCCATACGTCAGTACACAAGTAAGAAATCGACAGTATGCCCGGAGTAGGATGAACATTGGCCTTGCGGATATCATTGGCAATCGGTCGTCGAATTAAACAGTCAAACCAAGCATCAACGACCACCTGAACACATGATTTCGCAGTGGTTGTCGCAATTGTCAGTCACACCGCACTGATTTCTTTCGCTCATTGAAATTGACAATCTGTCGAGTGCAATTCATGACAACCAATGCCCTTCGTTTCGGGTTCCTAATTTTTAGCATGATTGCAAGAGTTATTTCGGCACGTCATTATCCGGTAGCGTTCGCTGCACTTCGGAGGGGAACCACGAGGTGTTTGGCTATTGATGTAAATGCAAAACCATTTCAGGAAGGAGATCGCGTTGAGATAAACTCTGATGATGGATCCATTCTAAGGGGAACTGTTCATGAAGTTCGAGGCGGTGGTTGGTATTCCATTCAAATTCTTGGCAGAGGTCACGCAGGAAGTGATGCGTCAACTCAAACAAAAAAGTTTCGTGGCTCACAGCTGCAGATCTCAACACCACCTTTAGTTATCCCTGAGGGTCAAGTTGTACCTGCCGTTGATTCCAGTTTGGATGACAATGCAGCCGGACCCTATGACATCCTCCCACCCCCTCCTCCCCCAACAATCTTTGACTTGGACCAAGCTATTCTTTCTGGAGATCCAGTACTTCAACTGCACGACTCCCTTTACTTGAAACAAGTCGCTCATCACCTTTCCTTCACGAAGTGGGTCGTTTTCACAGATCTTCATTGTGCCCCCTCCACGTTGGATACATGCCTCGAAGTTCTAGATTATGTACATCAAATGGCTGTAGAACGCAATGCTGGTATTCTCTTTCTCGGAGATTGGTGGCACCACCGAGGTACAATTAGAGTTGACATCCTGAATTCGGTACTAGCATCACTCAAATCCTGGACGCAACCGATGGTGATGATCCCTGGCAATCACGATCAAGTCACTCTGGGCGGCCAAAATCATGGGCTCACACCACTTCAAAACGCCTATCAATGTCCTGAAAGTCAGATTCCGGGTCCGCTCATCTTTTCGCACCCTACAATATTTGGCCGCGCCCTGTTCATTCCGCATTTACGCGACAATGCGATTATGGAAAGTGTGTTGCAAAGTCCAGATTCGCAACATGCGACGGCAATATTCTGTCACGCTGATGTCATGGGTGCCAAAATGAATGACTGATTGTCTCGCAGGGTGGCGTCCTCCCTCAGTACTTTCCGCCGCGTATTCCCATTTATTCGGGACATTTTCATAAACCACATGTCGTTTCAACGACCAAGTCACAGAATCATGTCGACATTGAATACGTAGGCTCGCCATACGAAACAAGCCTGGCGGAAGCTCATCAGGACAAACACATTTTGGTGTTGGATTCTTCACAAGGGTGGAAAACTATGGAAACTCTCTCTGTGAATTTTGGTCGTAAACATTTTAGAGCTGACTCAATCGAGGACCTCCTCATAAAAGAATCAAATGTTCAAGCTGGAGATCGTGTTGTGGTCACTGTTTCCAGTACAGACCTCCAGGATTTGAGGCGACGCCATCAAGACAGCGGACTACTAGGAGAGTCTGAATTTGATGCTGCTATTGCTCGTCTCCGAAAAGCTGGCGCGGCGGTGGAGATTCGTGAAGTGAAGGCTATTCCTAGTCGGGCTATCGGAGCCGGTGCCTTTGACCAGGACAAACGGCAGCTGGAAGAATTAACACCAGCCGTCACGCTAGCGTCGTACTTTGAGGAAGAAGTGAATCGATCGTCCATGACCAACGCGACGGCAAGTGAATTGCTCAAAGCTGGTATGGAATTGCTTGAGGAGATGGAGGCTTCCAACGAAACGCCAACTTCCAGTATGTTAACTGACATTAAACTGTGCTCGGTGTCACTGGAGGGCTTTGGACCTTTCAAAGATCGCGTCACGTATCCTCTTTTGGATAGGGGATTGGTGCTACTGCGTGGCACCAACAAGGATGGAGGTTCGGATTCGAATGGAACAGGAAAATCATCGCTTGCGATGGCAGCACTTTGGGGTCTCACAGGTAGCATAGATCCTCGTCTCGTCAGCGACGCCAAGGTCGCAGACGTAGTCACGGACGGTTGTAAGACGACCAAAGTTGTCATCCAGGGGATGCTCAATGGAGAGGATTTCCGAATTACACGAACTAAGACCGCGTCAAAGACTGGATTGGTGTTTGTTCTGGGTGATAAGGACCTTACAACACAGTCATCTCGAGAAACACAGGAATTGATAGAAGAAACACTTGGTGTTAGTTTACAAGTCTTGTCGCGCACAGTTTTTCACGGGCAGCATCTAGTTAACGGGTTGCTGGAAGCCACCGACCTCAAGTTCAAAGATGATCTGGCCTTTATCGTCCCGGTCGATCTGTGGCAGCGCGCTGCAACTCTTGCGCGCGCCAAGGCTCGCGACGCCACAAAAGTAGTGACAGAATTGGGTGGTATGACAAAGCTCCGCGAACACGATTTGGCGGCTCTGCAGGTACAACGCGACGAGGCACTCGAAAGGAAGGAAATTCTACGATTGGCTTTAGAAGAAAAGCGAAAGTCAGCACAAGAGCAAGTTGACCGTTTGGTAAGGGCATCCGTCCAGTATGACATCGCTTCCATCGAGATGGAAATCGCATCATTGAATTCAAAAATCACGAGTCTCACGAAAGAAGTCCAAGAGTGTAAGCAACACCGAGACGAGGAGCTTGAATGTCTGACATCAGTGTTCGATATTTTATCTCAGCGGGCAGTTGAAGCTAGAACTTTGGTCCAAAAAGCCCAGCGCGACCTTGATGTGACCTCAATTAAGCTTGAGATCGCGAAAGGTTCTCTTAAGTCCATTGAAGAAAAATGGCAGATCGACTTGTCGTCCGAGTCGCTTCCTGTCTTGCAGATCCAAAAATGTCCGACGTGTTTCCAATCTATATCAGAGTGTGACGGCGATCAAGTCCATGGCGAAATCAGAAAAGTTTTCCAGGACGAGGTGGACATTGCTTTGGTCGAACTTAGCAGTGCAAAGGAGGCGAACGAAAGCGCCACGAACGCCCTCTCTGAAGCCCGCTCTATCTTGGAAGTATACGAAAGCAGTCTCGACAAGGCACGCAACGATGTGGTCTATGCGAAGACAGAATTTAACACCAAGATCGCGAACGTGGAAGCGTCGCTGGAAGATGCACGTGCACAACATTCTCATTACTCGGTTCAAATTTCCGATGCCTTTTCCAATATGAAGAGCAACGTTGAGTGCCAAGGCATCAAGGCTGCTCTGGAAGCCGAGGAGTGGTCACTTCGAAGCGCTGAAGAACGCGTAAATCAGCTGCAGCAAGATTGCTCTCGGTTGGAGGAAAATCTCTTGGGCATGATGTCTCAGGCAGAAACTCAACGATCGGTGGCATCGACTCTGTCTAGCCTCTCTGATGCCTTTGGTATGAAAGGAATCCAGAACTACGTTCAACAGAATGCTATCGAAGCCCTTCAACTGATTTCACAAGCATATCTCGACGAATTGAGTGACGGGTCATTGCGACTTTCGTTGTGTCTAGATGCTGGTGACAGGATTGATCGCCGTGCCTTTGTCCGGTTACCAGATGGAGACTTCGCAGAGCGACCTCTGTCCTCCCTCTCGGGTGGCCAATGGCGGCGTTGCTCTCTTGCGTTGACTTTCGGCTTTCTGGATTTAATTTCTCGGCGGGGTCGACTTCGACCATCGTTGCTGGTGTTGGACGAACCTCTTACTCACCTGGACCGAAGTGGGAGGAGCCTAGTGGGGTCGCTGCTTCGCAAGTTGTTGGGAGGCGGTGAGGACATTGGTGGGCTTGGCAGTTCCGGAATTTGTGCGGGGACTATCATCATGATTCTGCAAGATCTTGCAGCCGAAGAGTTGGAGGAAGCCTTCGATCACATCGACGAGGTAGTGAAGTATGATGGATTCAGTTCAGTATCAATAGACGAAAGGAGCGCCTAGTACATTAACAACTAGCCATCCGGTTGCCCAGGATCACAGCAGACGCTACTTAGCTATCCCACTCTTGATGGAGCATCCAATCTGCGAAAGCCACTGGAACGTATTAATTGTGTCACCTCCTTTGTTGCGAGGTGAATCCAATGCAACGGTCGATGCTAGCAGATCTCCAGCCATGCTCACTTCGATGGGAGAACCCAAAGACAATCCGAAGTGGGTACGGGCATTTCCTCCTGTATTGGTCTCCATAGTGTCTGTCGCATACGTGAACTCAAGACCGACAGCAGAGGAATGAGTGCCGTCGCTCGAGACTACCATTAGAATTTTCTGCGATCGAGTTGGAACATCGCATACGTCGCCGGACACGCCATACGAGAGGGCGAGTCCTTTCTGGAGCTTCACACAGAGTCGTACAGAAAGGATGCGATCCGGAGACGCATTGATAGACATGAAGAATAGGCAGCGGTCGCCGTGAACGCAAACAAGAATTGAACTCGATGCAATGTTGTAACAAAGTTTGCGCTCGTCTTTGAGCAAGTGGCGATGAAGATGGCATAATGGTGCCTTGATTTCAATCTCCTTGCTGCTATGGTGAGTGATACATACTTGCTTTGCACTGTAGGACGCAAGCCGAAAAGGCGACTCCTTCCCTGTCTTGAACGAAAACGGGAGGACCAAGTATTCCTTCAATGGTTCTAGAAAGACTTCAAGAGTAGAACTCCGCATCATTCCGCACAGCACAACCTGTTCGATGTCCCATTCACTGGTGATTCCCGTTCGTTTCAATATGATAATGGATGGATCTGCATACCAATAATGAGATTGGGTGTTTGCACGTTTCTTAGGCTGAATGATAGAAAGGAAAGCAAACGTTTTCTTCTCGACGGACAATGAAAATAGTGTCTAGATGACTGCAATGGATCTGGCGCACGTGACAAAAAGCAGCCGTCAGATGAGGTATGCGTCCATCCTTTGCGGCACTTGACAACGTCCATGTGATGAAATCTCTGCAGCATGTCTTCGTACGCCATGAAGAACGTCCCATCACCTTTGGCGTACGATTTGTCACCCAAACGCCTCCTCAAGGCCGTCGTCCACTGGTCACTGCTGGCGCTCCACTCGCCTTTCCATTCTTTCTTTCCCCACGGATTACGAATGCGAACGAGCCGAATCGATGTGCGCTGTTTCTTTCGAACGGGCGACCCCTTCAAGAAATCCGTCATACTTTGTTGTTCCCCAACCAGCATATCATTGAGTTCAATCACATCCAATATACTGTACGCATGGCCGCCAACTAAACCGTCCCCACCCTTGGCGGTTGCCACACCCATGAGGAAGCCAGCTTCGTGGCACGACAGCAGACGAGCCCACAGATTTTCAAAGTCCCATATGTTACCGTCAAAGACTAGCGTTTCGGTGGGCGCACCCGTCATATCCTGGAAGCCCTCTTGAATGAAGCCACCGCTCAAGTGCTGGTAGGAACCGTGGGCCTTGGCATATGCCTTTTCAATCAAGGCCGCCCACAGCTGACCATTCGGTACGGCACAAAAGGCAGGATGCACAGTAGATGCCAAATCAGTCGATGAAGTTGTCCCACCACGCAATGGGTCGACGATGCGTCCACCGTAAACCACAGGAAGGTGCGAATCCACAAGGACCGGTGTCCACTTTCCGTCTAGGCAGAGATTTACTTGATAGCACCCCTTGTCATTAAGTTCACTGTGTGGAAGAAGCTTCTTGACGAGAAATCTCTTCTCGGCAACCACAGCCAGAGCTGAGAGAAACCAACAGTTTCCAACAGCCCCTTGTCGAACATCACCGGGAGAAAATCCGTTCTTAACTAGCGAGTGTTTGGTCGACGATCCAAAAAATTCCCACGCCATGAGAGAGTACCTCGTAGCATATCCAGCTCCCTTACTACCATTTCGATCATCCCATTGAAAAAATTTGCATTGATTCTGTCGATTGCCTCGTTGGCGTCCATTGCCACAACAGAGGTAGAACCGTCCATAATTCGGTCCATCTGATTGTACTGACTTGGCAGCCGCTGGCAGACCGCAAACGCATTTAACGTCATCATCTGTCTGAGAGGTCTGTTTCCGACCATCCAGAGAGGATTGGTTTGGAGGAAAATCAGGATCCATGAATCGTTCCGATGATGACATTGCCACAGTCGCCATGCAGTTGTACCACGTAATTGACAGCAATGGCTCGTCGTTTTCATCTTTATCGTGACTTGCAGTCTCATCATGACATGTCGCCTGCGGTTCCCGAGAGGGATGTTTTGATCCAGCAAGTGGCATGCTCGCTGCTGTAGCAGCAGCATCATCATCCGAAACTATCGTTCCTTCGAATGCCAAAATCAGAGCGTTCTGCACGTGGTAGTTCGTTTGTTGCAACCACTTTTCGGCATCACTTCGGTCTTGTGATCCCGAAAACTCTAGGAAGGTAAGCAATGCACACTCCTTGCTATCATTGCAATCTTCATCATCCAACAGTTCGATGGGCCTAGAGGCGGACATGTCATCATTGAGCTGGTCGATTATCAGATATTGATCCGTCTTATCGCTAGGGTTACGGTTCATGGTTTGTGTTTTTCGGATGTACTCGAGTACTGTATTACTACACCGGTATTCCTCGTACTTGTTGTACTACCTGTATGTACGTATGTATGTGAGCATACACACAGCATCGGGCTCCGTCCAATACTACACTACCTGGTACGACTTATGTGCACTCGATGTGCAACACAGCAACACTATAACACTATAGAGGTTCGACCTCTATTGATTAAGTGTCCACTCCACCCACACTGCCTAGCTAGGGGCCGCTATTCTCCTGATCTTGGATGATTTGGTCTATCATGTTGTAAGTCTCGGGATCCCACATTGGTTGACGACAATTTGGACACTCATCATGATAATCTTGAAACCAATTCATGATGCAGTCACGATGATAAACATGTGAGCACAAGCCGGTCACAGTATCATCCTCAGGTGCTGCGACATCAAGGACATGCAGGTGAGTGTTGTGCTGCCAAAAGATGCTCAAAGACAAACAAAATGGTGCAGCAGCTGTATCCCTTACCAAGAATTTCCAAGCAGATGGAGCATGAATTGGCATCTGGAGTATCCTCGCTGAATACGTATTGTTTTGATTGCGGGTCATATTTCAAGCTAAGCCCTCCGGTGGTACCTTGAGCTTCGACCTACGGAAAAGGCGAGCGAGGATGCAGCCATCACATTCAGTCAGATGTACACATCTACATTGGAAAAGAAAAGCAGACACACCCCGAAAACGATATTGCACCAGCCATGCTTACCCTCGCTTCATTCGGAAACAGTGCCGCCAAAACAAGTGGGCGTCGCCCTAGAGTCATTCTATATGAAGACATTGGTCTTGTAAGAGGAGGCGGCGGCATGTTCTGTAGCATTTCTTCAATGTTACGGCGACTCTCTGCCCGGCTAATTTGGTCTCGAATGCGACAAATACAGCACTTCGAGCAAATTGATTCAATACACCCTCGGCAGCAGCACCAGCAACATGCGAGAAGAGCTATCGCCCAGATTGCTAGCTGAATCTGAAAACCCAGGCTGTCAATAACTGTTGGTGCTGCGTAGGGGCGTAGGTAGTGGGACGAAATGCGACTGGGGTTGGGTTAAAGGACGGTGCGGCGACTGGACCAACGAGACTGGGATGATGTGGTGCTGCAATAGGAGCGGCGACTGGAGGAGAGGTTTGGTACTGAGAGTCATTCGCGTTCAGGGCAGTGTTTTCCTGACAATCGCATGTCTCAAAAATCAACAAGGAAATATTGAAGCACTTTTCGTTTGCAATCAATCCTAGAAGTCCGGCCAACTGAAGCTGGTTGCAAGTGCATAGGGAGTCTGACAGCACTGAACACCTTACATTGGTCATGGTTGTAGGACTTCCAACGTGGTATCCATCACCACAAACGGAACAATTTTTTGCGGATCTGACATTGACAATGAGTCCTCCAACCAAGAAACTGTGTGCAAGTCGTCGGATCCTCATTGAGGATTCAAGTGGAGAATTGTGTTCGGTCAAATGCCGTTTTATTTCGGGAGCCGCTTCCTCTGACGTTCGTCCTATTCTTGGGTCGGGGATCAGGCTTGCATGTCTGCATCGTAAATTGTTTATGGAGGGAAGAGCAATGCATATGGCCGGATTATGCGTTAGGAGTTAGGATAAAAAATAAAAGACATACGAGTACTAAACAGGATCATATCGTAGGCTCGCAGATACTCGAGTACGACAGAGCCGGAAGGACCGACTTATGACGGTTTCAAACTATGCATCGACGCAAATTTTTATGTCTACATTCTACATTCTACATGTACGCAACGGGAGCGCGTGCCGACAGATATCCACGTTCTCGAGCGTCGCTACATACAGTAGTTAGCAACACGGTTCAGTACTGAGCATCTGCCTGAACACGTATCATAAAGTCATAAAGTAGAGCTGCCCAATGCCCAAGCAACTACGCCGTTTTTCTCGACGAGAAGGGTGGCAGTTGCTGAATAGAAGCTGAGGAGTTTCGTCAACTCACGCTTGATTCTCATCTTTGTTGGAGCGCATCCGAAATGTTGTTAATGCAAAGAAGGTATAGCGGTATATCATGCGGATCGATTCACCCTGGACACTGGACAGGCTTCCCAAGCCAAGCTTGATGACGATGTGCGACTAACGTTAGCGCGATTTCCTGGTGGCACCAACAACACCCCAGGCACAAGATTTCATGTCTCCAAATAGTTGATATGTCCATCGTGGCGAGCAATTCGGAGTCATTGGTTTCCACTGTGTATTGGTCGAATGAACGTTCGCTGGCCTCATTATCCAATTTTCTTTTGCCGCTTCCTGCCATCTTGTGATTGGTCGTTGTTTTGAATCAATCATCGGGCGACTCTAACGGAATCTCCTGGTATTATCTTCAAGCCTTCTTCTTCTGTAGCTTCGTTTGCGTCAATCGTTGCCTTCATAAGAAGAAATTTGGGGCCCTTCTGAAATTCCGATTGGTCGCCTCTTTGCCGATAGGTGTTCCCGAACCAATAATGGTATTCTCGCAGGATCATGGCGCATGGATCGAAATCTTTTCAGCGTTGTTTCCCGGTACGATGATATCGTTGGTGATGACGAAAACGTTAACGGAAAAGCCCTCAATAGAAGACAACACGCGATCACGAGGACTGCTACAAGCACCACCCGAGATGCGAGTCTGCGATATTCTCCTTTTCGAACCATTTCAATCATGGCCTTGGCAGTGAGAAAGATGAGAACTGGCATGGTGATAGTGATCTTATTGCTGACCTGCGGTCTGCGGATTATGGCAGCGTTTTCTTCGAGCGGAATGTGCGAGTGCCTGACGGGAGAAAAAATCATCAAAATCAGGCGAGCGTCATACGACTTACTCACGTTGCGGAAGTTCGAACATATGAACATTGCACATACATATATAACGGATAGATGTACTCGAATACGAGTAACAATGTACTACAGTACGTGCTGTATTTGTGTACTGTAGCATGTAGTCCATAATTATATATGTGATACTACTACTCAGTGTAGTCGTGCCAGCTGCATACGTGTACGCAGCATGATGTATGTACAGGGGATTGGGGGTTGGTGGTTAGTGAACGAAAGCAATTTTAATTGTGGAGATGGGGGGATGGAGTACGCAAACACAGAGTAAGGAGTGAATCAAAGCTGATGCTACATAGTACTTGAGTAATCGTAAGAGAGAGCGACGTAACGGTCTTGAATACCGAGCATATCCATCGTCAATGAGCTTCATGTCCGTGGCGCCGTGGGAAGTGAGAACCATGTGATTCAAGTTTCAGGTGGGCTGACTGACTGTACTACTGTACGCCGAGTAGTCGTCGTCGTTGACGCGAAAATCCGACCCCTGCGCCGAGATGGTACATTGGTACATTATATAATAGAAAAGTATCTGAACATGATTGTCTGTCTACAATGACAGAAACCGTCGTGAGCAGAATCGACGAGGTGCTTCCAATCGTGATGGTTCCCTCCTAATATTACGATACTACCGCATCAATCGACTATCAGAGGAAGAAGTCCTCGGGAAGAGTCTCTAAGTCATAGCGATATCCAAAAGCAGTATCCAAACCTTCCATTCCTTTGAGTGCGGCAGCTTTTTCCAGGACAGCAGTGCGTTGAAAGCCCAGGGATTCCCACAAATTGACGCTGGCCTGGTTGGATTCAAATACGAGATTGAAGTAGGCCGATTTGTAGCCCAAATCGCGGGCTATTCGCAAGAATAAGTTGCCCATCAACCGCGCAACCCCACGATTTCGGTATTTGGGCGTGGTGATGAAGCCACCATTGCAAATGTGCGAGCATCGTCCAGGATAATTTGGTTTGATGTAAAAGCAACCCATGACATCCCCTGCCTTGGTTTCGTTTTCATTGTCGGTGCCGTTCTCGTCATTGTCTTTGCTGCCATCAGCGCGCGTTCGAACCACGAATGCCGCGTGTGACAAAAAGTAGGCTCGGTAGGAGTCGACGGTTTCAAACTCCTGGTCAAATGGCCACGAGCGGCCCTCTCGAATGACGAGGTTCATCAAGTCCATACCAGCCTCCCATTCAGTCTCCATGAATGGACCCACTTGGACGGGCGTACCATCAGGAAGGTTCGTGTCATAGGGAAGGTAGGAAATCCCAGCAAGACCCTTCGTTCCGTCCCCTGCTTCGCCAACGTATGCCGATGTCATGAGCCGTCTCGTTTCTGGTCGTGTTGGTTGCGAGTGTATCAGAAAACTGGAAGCGTTGATCAGGAACGCAAACGAAAGTGACAACAAGAGCAGCGACATTGCAGACGAACGGTGACGAAATGGTGGGGGCAGTAATCGCCCCAAGGTTTGCCATGGTGCGGCTGCTGAGCTGTTCACTTACGCAACAATTCACAACATCTGCTTGCATACAACATCCAATGCGGTAAATGCGGCAGACGGCAGGAATTCTACCAGCGTACTGTATTCGAGCGTGCCAGTACTTTGTACAACTACAGTACTTGAATCGTTCTGGGGTGTCTAGTAGAGTCTAGAGTAGTGTATGAGTTCTACCGTAGTACAAGTACTGGTAAGTGGGAAGTACTCCGATTAACTTGCAACACTAAATAATGACGTTATTTAAGTGTACTCCGAGTGTTGTAGGAGTACCAAAGTAATCCCGAATTCAGTGCGAAGTTAAGGTGGAAGAACGAGGACGACGTCGTCACTCCTTCCCTCTCAATGACTCCTCATCAGGAACTCGCAACGATAACACTTCAGCAGCACTTAGCCTTAACTTATGCCAACATACTCGTCCAAACCTGAGGAGCTAGCTTCGAAAGGGCGGCTGCAACCGCCTTTTGAGATTCCTCAGTCGGTGTGAGTGCCAGCATCAAGCCGCCTCTCCCAGTTCCGCTCATCTTGGCACCAATCGCTCCAGCCTTGCGTGCCTCTAATACAAGGTCGTCCAACTCCTTGCAACTAACGGTCAGTTCCTGACAAAGGGCATGATTTTCGTCGAGCAAATGACCTAGTTTCTCCATATCGCCTTCGTCAATGGCCGTTTCGGCAGACTCAACAATCGAAATGTACTTCTGCAGCAATCCGTCAAACCAAGCGGGATCGGCTTCTTTCTTCGCCCGAACGTCTCCGACGACTGTGGACGTGCTCGCTGTTATTCCCGTACTCGCGTAGACAATACGAATGGGTACCTTGATTTGCTTCTTGATAAAGATTGGATCGCCGTCGGTACGCATAAAGCGCAACAGGCCTCCAAACGTCGATGCCGTGTTGTCAATCCCGGACGGTGTTCCGTGGTATCCTTTCTCTCCTTCGTATCCAGCAGCATTGATTTCATCTTCCGTCATTGGTCGACGTAGCTCATAACTCAACGCTCGTGCCAATGACACTACCTGAGCGGCCGATGCACCAATACCTGACACACAGCATAAGTCTCCACCAAAGGTCAGCTTGACGCAGTGCTTATTTTGACATCTAAACCGAAATGCTTCAAAACAAGTCCAACCGCTTCATCACCTTCTTCCTTCTTGGTAACTTTATAGTCCGGAACAGCTGGTCTGTTGTCCACCAGAATTACTCCCGGAGGTTCATCAAACAAAACTTGGCACTCACAATCGGTATAGGATGCGACAGCCCCGACCAATGCTGGAACCTTGTACACCACAAAGTGTTCGCCGAACAGAATGAGCTTGCCAAAGGCGCGTGTCTTCCTGAGGACGCGTTCACCAATGCGTTCGTGCTGTTCCCGCAACGATTCGGCAACAGCTTGTTGGTGCAAACGTTCCTCCATCTCCATGAGATGATCGTCATCCACGTACTCCGTCATCCTTGTCTAGATTGTCCTTGTTGGTAGGTTTCGAAGTTGCGGCGATGTATCGGATCTTTTGACCAGCAATTGTGGAATCTTTTGTTGTTATGAAGATACGCACTGGCGTGTCCTACAAGTACTATACAGTTCGCTTAGATTTCAGATTTCACCAACCGAGCTCAGAGTGGACGAAGAGCTGCTGTGCCATACTCCCAACTCCTACTGAAGTATAAGGGACTGCGTAACGGTAAGTGCGATCCATTGGATCTACGGTCCGCTGCTGTACTCGGAGTACTGGTAATATACCTGGCATTGCGTGAGTGAAAGGTCGCATGTGACAACTGACAACCGACTCGTGTCAACGATTCGAGTTCTCTTTTCTCCACGATACCATGATCCATGATCACTCCCACTTTGAGTACAGTACGTACTAAAGTGTCATCCGAAAATCCAAAGGGCCTGATGCTCGTTGGCGAAACAGGAGTTTCCAGGATCGCCTTTGACTGTTGCACAGCCACGTCAGGGTCCCGGGGACGCACGTTTGTGTTCTCTCGGTAAAGAACTCGGAGGACTTGAAAACTGGTACAAGTACATAGAGTATTCTCCTCCTCGACTGTTGCACTCGATGAGCTCGTTGAACAGAGGCAGGAGGTGTACCGTACTCTATACCTGGTTTTGGTGAAAAAAGTAAAACGTAGCACTGAACTCAGAGTATTGTCAACAGCGCTTCTGATGAAGTGAGGTTCGACTTCTGACGCCTTTGACACCATGAGACATGAATTCCCCGACGATATCGTTGTCGATTCCTCGATTCAGAAAATGACTGACACTTCATGACACTTACGTTAGTTTTCTTTCATGAAATCAGAAGCCGCGATTCGAACTGACGTTGCTCTTCTCATGTAAACAAATTTGCCACACTCTCAATCCGAACCTCCTTCGTGGTCTAATCCCGATGAGCAAGAAACACTCGACACAACGGAGGAAAGAATGCAGTTGATTCATATAATGATAGTTCTAGTAGAGATTCATAAATGGTACAATGTACAAAGGGAGACACACCACCACTTCAATTGATCGAAGCTGGATTTGTGATCGCCCTCCGAGGCAGAATGCGCGATGCAAACTGATGTAGTTAATGCAGAATATGTAACATTCAGCAG
This sequence comes from Fragilaria crotonensis, assembly GCA_022925895.1. Taxonomy (NCBI): domain Eukaryota; phylum Bacillariophyta; class Fragilariophyceae; order Fragilariales; family Fragilariaceae; genus Fragilaria; species Fragilaria crotonensis. The sequence goes on from JAKSYS010000033.1 coordinate 61,932, forward strand.
GTGTTGCCATGTCGAAAGATAGCCAAAAACCGTGTCCAAGAGTATTCCCTTAGATGGCAAGTTCACAAAAAGTGGAGATAAATCCACCTCTCCCAAACCCAAAATTCCATTCCAATAAAGCCCTTCCCCTCGAGACTTTCCCTAGCTCTCTTTCCCAACGACGACAACTTGCTTGTGTTAACGATTCAGTCTTCTATGTCAGTTTGCAGTGATGCATTCCATACAGAGAGGTTCACAAATGTAGTAACGAAGAATATACATGATGGTGTGCAATCCCATGGACTGCACAATTCAGTCGGGCATAAGCCCGACTAATACCACGTGATGGAACCACTCCAGAAGCTGTCGTTATCGAAGAAGTCGTCGGGATTGGAAATAGATTGCTCGGGGTTGCCAAAAGTCTCGATCTTATCGTTGTGCAACACAACCACTCGGGAGATGTCGTGACGTCCAACTGCTGGGTCATTAGTAGCGAAAAGACCAGACAGTTCTTCTTGGTGAGAAGAAGGATCCACATCTAGCTCAGCAAGCAACTTTCGTTCCAGTCGGTAATCTTGACGAAACCTTAAATGGTGAAAGGAATCATCGTTAGAGGTGTCGTGAAACGCAAAAATCAGTACTGCTCTCAACGGAAGAAAGCACCAACCACATTCGGAATTCAATCACACTGCCTTCAATGGCGATTTTAGAGAGCTAAAAAAATCGCGAGATCTACATTTGGGTTGGAACGGCGATGGCGATCAACAAGCGAAGAACTGACCTTTGCGTGTCTTCACAGGAGTAGAAGTAGCGACCTAATCCATCCTTAGGATAGAGACGATCAACAATATGGACTTCATCTTCCCCCGAGAAGCTTACACCCCTTGGAGCTTCACTTAGCGACGAGCACGTCGTCGATGCCAGAGAACAGCAATCGTCAAAACTCGTAGAAGGCCGTAGAGATTGTACCAGACATGAGTCAACTCTTTTCGGAGGCGATGATACTAGTACATATTCCTCTTCGTCGTAGCATTCATCGTTCAGTGGTGGACGAGATAAGACGGAAAGCAAAGCATTTCTTTCAATGATGATCATGGTGAAAAATTTCGGTTTGGCGGATGCGAAGAAAAGAGACTCGAAATTGCACCAGGTTTTGTGTGCTCGAAGGTCGTGGCGTCCAAATGGGAACATTCCGTTTCCTTCCCTGCAATTTTGGTGGTCGTGACTCCGCAAAAGTTGGGAGCAAGCGAGCCGTGCCTGTTTCGCGTACTGTTCGCTACTCGCTACCAATATACGGAAGGAAATTTCTCCGGCATCGGGGTCATTTGACGCTTGAAGCAGGGAGAGAACTTTAATCGGGTTTGATGGTATGACATTCAATAAGACGTTTTCGTTAGTACCTGGTACGACTACCCGTATCATAGGACAAGACGACACCCAAAGTGCGAAAAGCTTCTGTAGAAAAACGAGTAATGGCATACTAGTACTCTTGTACTGGAGTGCTACAGGTAGAGAAAGTTTTGAATATGCATAATCTTATTTACTTACCGTACTGGTAGTTATATACTCGCCTGGTACTAGTACTTGTACCTTGTATGCAGATAGTCCGAGTATCATATCATTTTCGGGTCCATGTTCTGTACGGTACTTGTACTGTACTTGTACTCCGCATTCTGTTGTAGTGCTAGTATGTTCTTCGAATGATATGCATATATCAGATATCAGACACCAGACGCCAGAGCACTGGCGAGTGGCGAGTTGCTTTCTACTTTCAACGCTATGCATAATGCATACTCATTCACTGCTGGAGTACTTGTACTAGTACCAAGTACCAAGTACCAGCAATCGTGATCGGTGGTAGCACGTACCAGTAGACCTTTCGCAGGACCTGTATGTAGTATGTACAGTATGCATATGCAGATATGATCAGATTCTCCTACTCTACTAGTAGAGTCTACTACCGGTAGTAGTAGTGAGTTTCATTCACTGACATCCTCGTGAACGAGTCGTACTTCATTCACGTTTTCATTTGTCCGGGAAACCTACCGGTAGTAGTACGTACAACTGGAGTAGGTCATACAACATGATACAATTACTGTCATGTCATAGTCATTAGTCATTCATATGAATTGAAGCACAGACTACAAGCGGCTCCCTGATTGGGGGGGGGGGGTTAGTTCACATTTTTCGTGAAGATGATGCCTCCTAACGCCAAACAGTGCCTGGAACCCGTAGCTAACTCAAATGTTTGCGTGCATGGTGTCCTCATTTACACAACTTCTCGTGTCGACATACGACTGCCATCGCGACGGGATCTCCATTTGTTACGTGCACCTCAGGTGACTACATGCACCATGAACGTGGTACCTGGTACAATGCACACGAGTTCAAGACGACCCTACTCCATGCTACTTATGTCCTCTATGTATTCGTTTCCCGCGCCAGACAGCTGATGCCAATGGCATCGACGGCCGGTGTGACTCGTTGTCTCCACTGCCCGTTGTTTTCCTGAATGTTTCAGGATAACATATCGACCGTGAACATACCACCGCCACCAACATGATGTCGTGTTGGGTACCAGGTTCTTCCTGGTACTCCGTACTACATACTACATACTACTACAGCAACATACATTTGATGCTGCATCATCATGGCGAGGTGTATTAGCAACGGGTAGGTTGTGGTAGAGCACTAACAGCAATCTGGCTGCCTATTGATAAGAAGTAACATATAAGAGGAAAAATAAACTTATGCTGATTACATTATCGCCTGAATCATAACAAGAGTGAAGGAGTCGCTCACTGCACTTGCAATCAAAATGCTTCTGGTACTGAGATCATTTGTAGGTCCTTGTCATTAACTGGCTGTCATGATTGTCATTGTCCCCAACAACACCTTCATTGACAGTGGCAGGAAGGTGCTGTCCCATGCCCCCAGCATAAGAGTCCTGTAGTAGGTAGTGCGCAAGGCAGCGTTGCTACCTATTGATACTACTGTAAGTGTTCCTGCTCTCAGCAATGCCATGCTTGTTTCCCATCTCTTGAAGGTTATGATAACTGCTTCCACCAATCACACTGAGGATGTATTCAAAACAAGCATGACTACCATCGTTTTCATAAAAATCTGAAGTCTATATGTTTGAAATGATATTCAGTGTGAGCGTGTGTGGTCAAGCAGATTAGCCGGTCATATTCATTGGCATCTGGACTATTCACCAACCACTGAATTCTATTCCATTAACCTTGTCTTGGTTGTTGAAAGAATTTCCTGTGATTACGTGCCATGTGGATGATGCTCCATCATGATGTCAAATGGTTATCTTCCAGTTTCTGTCTGGTCATTTTGCTCGAGTTGTTGCAGGCATTGCCTTGTTGTTGTTCTTCTCTCGTGCCAATATTGGTCATGATACTAGGGCCCGAAACGTACTTCTTCTTGCTTAGTTTCATGAGCACCTCAATCTTGTTTGATGCCACTCATGCAGGTTGGAATGTGTTCAACAAATGATCTGATGCCAATCTTGCCATCATAGGTGCACACTCGTCCTTCTGGTGCATCCAATCAAGCAGCAAGCAACTTCACACACCAGGAAGCAACATGACTTTCATAACAAATCTGGTTGTGATTCTGTGTTAAGTACCTTTGTGGAATTTCATCATCTTCATCCACGGTGCTTCTTGCCGATGAAGATCTACTTTTGTGGATGTGAATATTGTCGTAGAAGCTGTCATGGTAGTTGTTGTTTTCATCATCAACAGTCAACTACTAGCTATGGCTTGAGAGCAAAACTAGTTGGCACAGTAAGTACCATGTCTTGCTTGTCTGCTTTCATCCTGAGAACAGCACTGCCTTCTTTGATATCCAACCACCACAGCCGAACTCCAAATCACTTTGCATCTGGCACGTAATATATTGTAATCTTTGGGACCCTTGCACTGTGGGAATACAAATCCACATACCAGGTCTGTACGGAGTACTGGAGTACTGAAGTGCAACGTCAAGCATGAAACTACTCGACAGGTCGAAACCGCAACACGTTGCGAGTTGCGAACGATGTAGTATGCATACAGTGTACAGTGTACAGTACCACATAAAAAGTGCCTGGAGCCGTTACTTTCACCCCGTTGTGGACTAAAGATATCTTGCTCAAAAATGCTTTGATTTCAATTCTGTTTTTTTACAAATGCTGTGTGATGTTCTTGGCTACCCAGAACATTAATCATTCTTTTTCCAGAGCAAGAATTGATGAAGTTGTCGCTGAACTTGTGACGCTCATTTTAGCAGTTATCAGCTCAGGCACTTCATTTAAATGTATCCATACCTTAAGACATTTTAGGCATCGGTTGAGATTTTTCACCCCATTCAACTATGATTTTTGTACTTGTTTTCTACTGCTACAGAGTTTTCCCTATTGGTGGTACGCGATCAATGGGGTGAAAATCCGAGGGGGTGAAAAATTGCGAACCCTCAACTTCCAGTGATGTTTACAACACCAGTTTCTAATCGGTTTGTTCACCACTCCAGAAGACTTCGTTGTATTGCATATCAGAGATCAAAACGGCCATAGCAAGTGCCATTGATTTCTTGAAATTGAGTGACTTATTACCACATACAAAGTGCCTGGAGCCGTTTCGACCGCTGGAGCCGTTAAACGGGGTTTTTTCGACTCCTCCTACAAAGAAGTCAGTCAATTTCAAGAATTCAATGGACATAAGCACAGCCGAGTTGATCTCTGATATGCAATACAGCAATGTCATCTAGAGCGGTTAACGAACCGATTAGTAGACTGGGGTTGTGAATGCAACTGCATGTTGAGGGTCGACAATTTTTCACCCCTTCGGGTTTTCACCTCATTGATCGCGTACCACCAGGGAAAACTCTGTAGCAGTAAAAACCTAGTACGAGAAATCATGGTCGAATGGGGTGAAAAATCTCAACCGATGCCTAAAAAATGTCTTAAGGTACGTATACATTTAAATGAAGTGCCTGGAGCCGATAAATGCAAAAATGAGCTTCGCAAGTTCAGCAACAACTTTGTCAATTCTTGCTTCAGTACAAGAATGATTAATGCACTGGATAGTCAAGAACATTGAACACTATTTGTAAGCAAACAGACTTGAAATCAAAGCATTTTTGAGCGTGAGATCTTTAGTCCACAACGGGGTTAAAATAACGGCTCCAGGCACTTTTTATGTGGTAGTATCATGTAATCACTACGTCATTTCTACCGGTACTTGTACCGCGGCATCGTACAGTAGCTCCTTCTGATCTCGCACACAAGATAATCGAGTTACAACATGCAATGCATGCAACTGTACCATTAACACTCAAATCGGTGCATCCTTGCATCTTCAGTAGTCTAGAGCGGTCTCTGATTTCCAATGGCATTTGGATGCGTGATTACACTCTTTCGATATGAATGGAAAGCTGGAAAGTCGTCGTCGACATCGTCCTGATCGAGGAATCGATCTCCCACCGTTGCTCCTCCGCCAAAACCTTCGATCAGAGCTGCTGCCGCTTCATCGTCTCTGCACTCTCTCGACCGAGCTCGAGGGAACATCCATCTGTTCACCCGTTATTCTTTTCCAGCGCTACATTGCAGCAGTATCATATGGAGGAGTTTAAAGTTGTACTCACTGCAAGAAGATTGGATGAATCGAACCCCTCGTACTCTGGTCTTACCAACATGGAAATTGGAACTGGTCCAGGATGAGACGTCGCGAGTCGTTAGTTTGACATCCATGGAAGTGACTGTGAACAGCGATGCGATCTTGGGATACGCGATTATAGCGACGAGTAGAGGCCATGTTAGTCTGATTGAGATTGACGTTACCACTGGCAACAAACCTCGTCTGGCGTATTCGATCGATACCAACATCTTGAACGTCGTTTCCGTCACGGGATGGATGATGGAAAATGATATTCATATTGCAGTTGGATCAAAATCTGGATTGATTGAAGAATGGAAGTTTGTCACTGCAGAGTCTACGAACGGTCACCAAGAAGTTACAAATCAACTAATCTGGAGGGGTTCATTTTTCACATCCCTCCACTCCTTGATGGCGGTCAACTCCACATTGTCGGCTTGCATCTCACAGAAACCGCGCATGGGACGAGGCTTACAGTCATCAACTGTCGAAGTTTTGGATAGATCTAAACTCGCGCTTGAATGGAAGCCTGGTGAGATTGCCACGCTCGGCGATTACTGCTTGTGGCCGGAGGAAGGATGCGAATGGATTCGCGTCACTGTCGACGGATCGACAGGTGACGACGTGACACTGGGAAGCAATATCATGTGTCGAATTGATGATTCATCCTGGGCTGCGGCACTGGCGGATGGTTCAGTGGGGATTCTTCACTCGTTCCCAAGTTCGGTGTCTACCGCTACGATCGGCTGGGGCGTTCTCCTTGAGTCACACCAAGCAACTCTGCCCTATCCAGCCATTGGTTTGGGCAAACTGGACTTGGAAGGGAAACCACATTTGGCCTGGTGTCTCCGCGGTGGAACAGTTTACTGCCTCCCAATGGACGAGGGTGGCGCTGATGGCCCTAATCCCAGAAAGGGCGTTCCAACATTCCTTCCTCCGGCAGAAGACGAGGAAGACTTCTCGTTTTTGCATGGCTTTGCCGCTGGTGATATCCAACTGCAAGGTGATGAATCTACTTCGGCTTCTATGATGGACAAGAGACCCATTATTGTATACTCAGGGGACGGCGGCATCATGGAGGTGTACGTATGCGGGCTGCTACAACAAAGCAACGAGGAAGTTGTTGATCGAGTTGCACTCCAAAAAATGGTGGAAAACGGAACGATTCAAATGTTGCTGGACGCTTTCAGATCCATGGATGATGGCGCTCGATTGTTGAAAAACAAACCTGGTCACTAGCGTACCAAGAGTGTCAAGATAGTGATGCCAACGTTGACGCTGTGATGGCCAATACGTCGAATGCCTTCCGTCACACAAGATCCTTGCTCTTGAGTCTCGCGCGACAACTCAGCCGGGAAGATTCGATATATCTTACGAGCACAGCATTATCCCTAGTATCTTGAAACTAAAACCCTCCACCAATTCCAGTGACATCATTATGTCGCTCCCAATTGGCGCTTTGTTGTCTCCAAAATCCAAGTTAAAGTGGTGTGTGATGTGTTCAGGATCGCCACTGCTCGACTCGTGATAACCATCGATTTCAAGAGAGGTCTCTAGCGCCTGGTCTTCCTTTCCCGGAGACAAGATAGCAACTCGAAATCGTATTCGTCCACTCTTCCATGGTTCGACATTGGACTTCAAAGTCATTAGATGCAAGTATCGAACTTCCTTGCTAACATTCTTTACCTGCAACACCACGTTGGCTCCCGTGCCGATGGCGACCAATCCCGTCTTTCGAGACCATCCCGTCGTCATGTCGCTCTGAACCTCCCAACCAGTACTGCTGAGCGTGTATTGTGCAAGATATTTTCGAAACTCCATTACTTTTGTCACCGTACCCTGTGGACTCGCAAAGACTGCAAACGGACACGAAGGCTCGCCCGTTGACGGATCCTGGCAAGACTCAATCGGAACCACATTAGCAGCAGCAGCATTATGTGTTGACTTCTCACAATGCCGTAGCGCTGCTTCGAGCGCACCAAAGGCCACGACCCATGTCATGGCCATGTGACCAGCCATGGCAAAGTCACCGTCTTGTCGATCAGCCTGCATGGCTCGAGCAAAGGCCTCCTTGTGGTGCATCTTCAATATTTTCTGGTTCAATGCGACACCAACGTCATCCATGTGAATGACCATGGGCGGTACGCCGCATGGATGCGAGACTTGGACTGCTCGGAGAAACATGTTCATTTCGGATTTGATTGTTTCTTCAAGATTACCAGTCGATCCCGAGTTGCCGTATGTTTCATAATCGTAACGACCATAGGCGTTGATGAGAATGTCTGGCCCGTGCGGCAATAAGCTCTTTGGGTAGATCCAGTTGCGTATCAGAGGGATCATGAAACCGGTATCAGTTCCTTCCTCCGACAGGTTCGTGACTTGGACCCAATCCATCCCCATTATGGAATTTAGGAAAGCCTGCAATCGATACGGCCATGCACAAAACGTTGGATTGGCCATGACACTGCCCTCGGGAATCGAAACAGTGGCTATGGAACAACCTTCGCCTTCCGCAAACGAACCACCGACGACTGCAATGCGAAGTGGTGGCGCCGTGTCGGGTGATTGCAGTCGCTTTCGGATTATTTCCAACGGACGGGACAAGTCTGGAATGACATCTTGTAGCGTCGATTGCAACAAAGATGGCGGAAGTTCCGCTAACAGCCGTTTCATCCAGTCTTCGTGAAGAAACTGAGGGTCATCCGGATGCTTGCTTGCGGCAAGAATCGCTCCAATGAATTGAGTCCACAACTTCTTGGCGGATGAACGCCGAGGTAGCAGTGGACAGATATCTTTGGATGTCTTGATGTCTTCCATAAGTTTCATACGATTTGCATCCCACTTTTGCTTCCCCTTGAGATGATGGCGATTATCTGCCTTGGAGTTGCTACTTTTACTGCCAGTGCCAAAACTGAAGCGGCCTCCACTTGTTCTTGTCAAGGGCCAGAACAGGGACCCTTGTATTAGGAGAAGGATGATGAGGCCCCCAACTGTAATCCCCATGATTAAGACTGGAATGGGCCCTCCGTGTCGGGCGACTACCCCGACAATACCACCACCTCCTCTGCGACGTCGTGACGGCGGGGTGACTGTCACCATTGCAACCATGATGGGCATTGTGAATGTTTACAGTGTCTTGTGTCTCCCGTTGACGTGAAGAGCTCCAAGCAAGAGTCACAGTCTCGCAATGCTTCTACCAACGATGATGAAGTGGACTATCCGTCACAGTAACTTCAAGAGTGATGAGTCTGTGGATCCGTCGCTACAATGCTTTCGATACGGGTTGATCGATCAGGTGAAGGCTAACCTTGTTTTTCGAACTCAGGGACATTGGACGCAGTCATAAAGTCATTCGACAAACAAGTACCAGGCATACAAGTACAAGGTACTACTACACTGCAAGCTTCATACACGCCACTATCAGTGTACTGTAGTGCTCGAATACTCATCTGGTAGATTTACGTAGCTGTCCAGTACTACAGTACTCAGGTGTCACTTCTTTCGTATCGAGTACTTGTACTCCATGCTTGCACTACAGGTACTACAGTCTACAGTGATCCCAAGTGACATTTTTTCGGATGCATGTATGAATTGCACAATCTACTACCAGGTACCAGGTACCAGGTATCGTACCAGTACATGAACAACAACATACTACAGTAAGCAGCTTGTATGATACGCCTACTCTCTAGCAGAAAGACCCCCAATATCGTCGAGAGACCCCAAAACGCATACTGTCATTCTGTTTGAGAAGATATGCTTTCTGCGTGATCAGAGAGCCGACACCAGGTGTTCTTAGCATACAATACTGTTCCGAAGAAGGGGTAGAAGAATATTAGATACTCCAGTGCTCAGAGAACCGATTAGCTTATTACTCCTTAGCATTGACATCCGACGGTTCATGGTATGGCCCCCAAAATCGCGATGATAGCCTCGACGACGTTCGACGACGACCCACTGTCGCGACATGAGTCGGCCAAAGCTTCCCCAGAGAGACCGAAGTCGGAAACAATCAATGCCATCGCTCCGCTCGCAGACATTGGCTTGGTTGCAGATGTTGTCAATGCTTCATAAATCAACATACGAGCCGCCACAACGAAACGCTTCAATCCCTCGACCAGATCAGCCTCGACCGGTGTTAACCTTTTGGGGTCTTCGCTATCTGACAGCCTCTGGCATACCTGCACAACGGTTGCCTTGACAAGAGGGCCTGCAAACTCCGTCAACGCCTCGACCAGCTGCGCATTTTTTGGTGTATCCCCTTCCTCGTCGGCATCAGCGTCCCCAGCACGGTCGATCATCATCACACCATTGTATCCCCGAACATCAATCGCCTTATCTATTCCAGCACGGACAACCATAATGGCGAGATTCCACCAATGTAGGGGCGGCGGGGAATCAGAACCGACTAACCATCGAACTACAGACTTGCCTTCAACAATGTCGTTATCCAGCAAGCACTTGAGACACCCTTCCAAAAGCACTCTGTTGTCACTGGTAGTGGCAGCCACAGTCTCGAGAAGCTTTGCGTGTCCGGCAGCCAAGAGTTCCTCCTCATCCGTTTCTAGCTCAGAATGATCCTTTTCAATACAAGAGCGAATCACACTTTTGTATCGTACAATCGTCTCTGTTGCTACAACCAAGACATCTTCTTTCGAGTTTTGCTCGCTCTCTTCAGCATCCATGGCATCCTCGGAATTCGTAGCAGACAAAGCGTCGAGGATCTGCTTCCGTTGCTGCTCTCGATGCTTCTCGACAGATGCTAGCAAGGATCGAACGAGAAGTTGAGTGCGCAACCATGATACATCCTCCGCACCATTGACGTCCTCTACGAAAGCTCGGAGTGCATCGGGATCTTCCTCCTTCTCCCAAATCCTGACTCTCAATTCCTGCTCAATGCTTGACAACTCCTCATCAGGGACCTCCTCCTTGAGAAGCTTTGTGGCAAGGGAACTTCCAGATGGAAGGCAAGTTGATACCATAATACCCCTTGAGCTGAGATTTCCCCCATTAACTCTAGAGCGTACATCACAAAGTCACCGCGACTGTTTCTCTTCTCTGTGACATAGTTTGCCCAATGATCCCAGTATGCCTTGGGCCACTGGTAATCAGTATTGATTAGATGGAAGGCAAGCCAACTCGAGAAGTTATCGCGGCAGCACGGGACCAGAGATGGTAGGTAAAGTTGAAACAGATTTGAAACCCCGACTGCGACGGCTTGAGGCATGACAGCTGGTTGTGCGCGCACAAGCTCCAGCAAGACTCGAGAAACATAGAGTGGAACGAGGAGAAGACGAGAGTCAAAGGATTGCAGAATCAGAGATAGTAATGTCTCCACCATGATGTACTCGATTCCATTGGTACCTTCATCGGAAGTATCCAGCAAGTGACAAATAGACCAAATCTGTTGAGCAGTGTCCTTGGCCGAACCGCGCGTGACACCTGAATCTGTAACGGCGCTCTGGTGACAGATCAGGCAATGACGAATAGCATCGGCGATGAAAAAGCGATCCAGAAGACTGAAGTTTTTCTCGTATGCCTGCGTGTGTACATTGGTTGGAGCTACGTCGTCCATATCATCGTCGTCGCCATCATCATCTTCTTCATCATCCCCAGCGGGCGATCCGAAAATTGGAAGTCGACCAAAGAGAACGGTGCCCTCCCAACCATAAGGACGAGCTACGTTGACTTCAGTGTCATTAAGAATAGCCGGAATAGACTTGCAGGTCAGAAACGACAGTCGAACCTTATCCGTCGTAGGGTCAGTGTCCCATGGCGCATCGGTGAACAAGGTGAAACGTGTCGTCTTGTCTGGATCATCCACCATGATCTTGACGCACCGTGTCAAGTCTTGAAGAGTGTCGCATACTTGTCCCGAATCCTCCTCCTCTTCGTCATCGTCGCCATCATCTTCATCCTCGTCATCTCCGCCCTCCTCTTTTTGCTCACCCTTCAAGAGAAGGGCTTGAGCTCCGATACCTGGAGAGAAAACCGACGCGTATTGCCAATCATCTTCCAGTGGAGTGAGAATGTGGATTGATAGAAGCTCGCGAGGAATGTATGTCAGGACATATGGTACTGTGTTGAGGATGCACGAGCGCAAGAAGATACTAGTGTTCGTATCCGCAGTCTTGGTGGCAGCCTTGACAAGTATTAGCAACAAACCCATCACGGTTGTTGGATCCTCAATGTGTGCAGCATCATATCCTTCGACAAGATTTGCCTTCCCAAGAAGAGCAAGGTATCGTAGTAAATGCTGTAGTGGCGACATGCAAGAGTTGTCTCCACCTTGAATGATTTGATCAAATAATTGCGAGATTACCGAGAGAGCGCAGTCGATGCATCGCGATGCGAAACCTGCGAATTCAGCTGGAGTATGGTGATTAACAGCTAGAGTGAGACCGACGTAGGCGGGAGTCTGGAGGGGCAGAGTTGCGGCGCAGTTGACCAACAAGGCCGCCAAAGGGCCAGCAGCATCAGCTATGGATATCGACTCAGACCTTGATTGAAACTTGAGAAAGAGCGGCGCATTCGCTTCAGCACACAGAACAGTCGCCAAGTCCGTGATATTCTTTTGAGTGGCCTTGACAACAGGTCGTTGCTGTGAATCGTCTGCGGATGTGAAGAGGTGCTCAGGCCGATCGTTGAGCTCGCCAACTCGAGCCACCATGGCCGCCAATTGTTTCCTCATGGCAACCTCTGGATCCAGCGAAACGGTAGCTTGGTTGGAAGTGAAACGATTTCCAGGAGGACGAGGTCCTCTGTGTCCGCCGCGATGACTGTTATAATGATTGCGGCGATTGTCCCTGTTACCACTCCGATCACGGCCACCACGACCACGATAGCTGTGGCCTCCTCGGCCGCCGTGCCAACCTCCCGAGTCGCTCCGATCGGCCGGGCCGTAACGCGACGCCCCAAGAGACTCGTCCATCCTCGACTTGACGACTACAGTGACACTGTGACTGTCCTGATGAATGGCAAATGGGGAAGAGGAGGTACGGACAATCAGGGACAAGCAAGGAGTGTGATGCCTCCAATTGTCCGCGGTGTCCACTGGACACTGGACCTCTCGCGTCTGCCAGGCGCTATGCGGGCTATATGCAGACATACCAACGAAAAGGCGTACGGCGTACGGCACACGTCTGTCCGTTGCAGATAAGACATAATACTCTACCGTAGGCACTGTATGCCGGCAGTAGGGACACAAACCCTACTGGACTGCTACTGTACCTACAGTCTAGTCGCTACGTAGTGGAAAAAGACGGCCCAAGGACAGGTTGGCAGGATCTCAACCGAACAAAATCCTGCCGACAGTGAAGGATAGACTCTGGATGGAAGTATGGCTCACTTGTTATATCTGCCTGGTCATTTTTCGCGCACCCACCCGCGTTTGTGACGATCAGTGATCAGTACCAGGTAGCACGGCACAGGCATCGCCTAACACACCCCGTACCAACATGCACGATTTTGTTGCAGCGCATTAGATATTAGATACAAGAAATACGCTCTCCTCCTGATAATGGAGTCAAGCCCTTGGCTAATCCGTTTGCGATGGGGATGAGAGCGGATGATGTTCCGGAGGTGACGCTGCAACCATCGGTATCGAAACTGCTGTTTGAAGCGACTCTGAATTCTGACAATGTGCAGTTCGTGTCGTCTCGGTTCACGCACACCCTTGTTCACCTTGTCTTGATACAAGGACTATGCTGAGCAAGAGTTTCGATGCGCCGGTTGGGAGTTGGGACTCGCCAAATTTGGTTTACTGACTATGCTCGCCCAGTCAGGGCGCCTCAGTCGCTGGTGGCAATGACCACGAGAGCACCTTTGTGTGGGATTTATCAACATTCATAGCCTATACCTGCGTTGGTGGCGATTCCCTCACCCACGTTGCTATCATGGATGATGATTAAGATGCAATGGGATGACAGTTGTGAACCATAATACCATTACACATGGCTACGCAACTGACTGTTACTGCTGAAGCGGAGAGTCAAGTTATCCAATACGTGAAATAACATGGTAAATCACATGCTTCGTACGACAAAACCAATTCTGACTGTTACGATCAAGTGCTATGTTCAGTTACTAAAGGCACCTTATTCGTCTTCCTTTTCTTGTTGATTTCGTTTAGCCCGACATCTCTCTTTCGCAAGATGGATCGAATCCTTGAGTGCATCCTCATCGTCACTGTCCAACCGTGAATCTTTGCCGTCCCCATCACGATCCTTCCAGTCCATCAAGGAAATCGTCCGCAGAGAGTCTGTCACAAAGTCCAAAATGTCGACTGGGTTCACCGGTCCTGATGTGCTGGTCGTGTCCGGCGCTGTTGCCAGATCCAGGTATTGGAGGCCTCGGGGTTGGGGTGATTCGTCATCATTGTGCTCCGCCATTTCCACCAAAAGGCCGCCCAATGACAGAGATTCATCAGTATTGCAGTCTTCATGACGGAGAGAGTTGTTCATGTCGACGATGGATCTGAGTACCTGTGCCAAACGGTTCTTTGGAAAACAAGGATGTGGCCTGACGTTTGGTGAGACCGGAGTAGCATTGGTGGAACAAGTCTCGTCTGCAGTGTCAGACGCATCACTTATCGCCACTAGGTTGCCGTCGCTATTGGCGCTTTTCTTCATGATTGTTGTGACGGTTCTGTGCGTGGAGTTCTGTGGACGTTGTCCTTGTTGTTGCCGTTTGTTCGTAATCTGGATTTTGAGCAATCCCCAGCCAACCAAATCATGCCACCACAGGTGTGAGGCAATATGGAGCAGGTGTAGACCTGTACGGCACCGATTAATTTTCACTTCGGTCGGATTTCCGCACAACCACAACTTTCAAGGAGCAAGTTGAAGTTGAGGAAATTCATTTAAGTACTCGAGTACAGGATTATGTGCGTTGATTATATAGTGAAAGTCAAACGCTCTGACATCAGTAGAGATGTTGCATCTTATACATAAATGTTGGATGTTGCCGTAACAAAAAATCATCACCGATCTGTCGTTCCTGTGACGCAACTACTCCGAAGTGAAGATAGGACACAGTAGGGCGGCGGCCCTAAGTGCAGCAACGCCAGTTCACGATCAAAACGTCGCGTCTCTTGAAACGCATGGATGGGATGGTGTACTTCGACTGCCGGTTCCGAAGATTCAACTGATGCCCTGCGCGTCCCTCAGACTTCATGCGCCTACTCGACAAATAAAGGCTGTCGTAGTCTTGGTTGGATAACATACAAAGCGAGGTACAATGTGACGTACGATCGTGAACAGTGAGTGATGTCACAGGACAGCTGGATCTGGAGAAGTTGCCTCGCTGTAAATTAGTGTATCTGCAGAAGTGCATGGATATGCGCAGTGGTCCCAATTGAACATTTTTAGACGAGAAAATTCTTGCGTTTGAGCAAAACGTCTTCTCATTCACATGAAGTATTCCCGCCTTGATTTGGACGGTTCATTTATTGACTTTTCAGGCGGACAACTATACAACAGTTGTCATTAAAGGTTTTAATTCGCAACAATGATCTCCGGGTGTTTGTCTACTAGTACGGAAATTGTCTAACCGTGCCATTGACAAGAGACTCCAATCATAGGCACCGCGACAACATAATGTAAAACTAGAAGTTCAGTTTTTTGTAAAGGAGGTAGGAGCATATGCGCTTAGTGTATGAGTGACTCTGTGAAAAGCCATTATGATTATATGGAGGATGTTATAAGTTGTTTGCTAAGCTTTGATTTTTCAAAAATGAATGCAATGCATCATGGTGAACTTCAATTGTTCAGAGCACATGAATAAAAATGCACTTCTGACCTTCCAAGTTATGAAACAAACAAACTACACAAACTCGTCTGAAATTGAAAAGCATACTTCTTCGTGCATGTTCCTTTGACATCATGGTGTCTGGCTGGTGTCCACACGACCATGCCCTACTCTGCCCAAGAACCCTCATCCCTTCATCCCAGCAGATGGTTACCCATATGACTTCTCATCCTCATCATCACTGCTGCTTGCCACATCCATCCTCTGGTGGAAGTTTTGATTGCTGGCTGGTGAGCGACTACATAGTGGCCACAAAAACCTGGTACATAGACCTGGAGCTGGTGCTGCTGCTGGTGCACCAGCCATTGTGTTCATGCGTGAGCTGTCCTCGCTAACAATTTGTTGCTTGTTGCCAACCAATTTTTCTTGCTCATGACTGCACAAAAATGCTGTTCACACTTCAATGAATCAAAGGACAGATGTGCTTGCTTACTTGTGCTGTCACTCATCTAGCAAAGTTTTGTTGTTGAGGATTATCCTTGGTACTAGGCCTTTCCGTAGTGACCATGCTGAAAAATCCATCACCAACCAATTAAAAGTCATCTATCAAAGTCCTAAGGGGGGATGTTGAGAGGCTTCCAGCATGGATTAATGCCAAGGATTGGAACCACTGGTGCCTGATCTGTCATCAAGAGCCAATCAGTGCTCTATGATTTCTGTGACGGAATTCACAGACAAGTTCCAAGAAAGAGAGAGTTAGACATTAAGCATTGACTCTCACCCTTATCCACAGAACGTCATTGCTACTGTGCTCCCATAAACACCCACAGCAGCAACACTGCACATCAAGCAAGAATCAAAAGTCATTTTGATTCAAATGCATGGTTTACTAAAAAAAAAACACAGATAATACAAGAACTTGACATCTGCAATAAAAGGGATTGAAACACAGAAGCCGTTTCAAGTGGATTACCGATAGCAAGGCAGCGCTTTCAAAAGTTCGGTTGATAACACGCCGCGGATGGAGGGCAACCAGACAACCAAACGAAGCAGATCTCCTTTCCATCATCGCATCCCTTCTGCAGGAATTGCGCTGTAAGGTGGTCTATGCTTGGATCAAAGGCCACCAAGACCGATTGAATTCGTACGATTCCCTTCCCTTTCTCGTTCGTCTAAACGTCTCCGCGGATTTCCTTGCAACTCGGTATCGTTTAAGAGGCAAACTCAAGTCCTCACAACGTGTCGATCATGACCCATCTCAAAAAATATCAATCTCGATACATGGATGCAGGCTCACAAGCCAATATGACGACTGTCTCCGTTTTCACATCAACGGGTACCATCTGCGTCAGTATATCCAGGACAAGAGAAAATGGTCGGACAAGGTATGGGACGACGTGGATTTTGACATTTTTGGTACCCACTTCCGCCGTTTGCGACCTTCACAACGCACCCAGCATATGAAATTAGTTCACGATCAGTTACCTCTGGGATGGAGGCGACGTCAACAATCTGCGACAAATGACCAACATCTGGAAACATGCCCATGCTGTTTATCTGACAAAGAGACGACAGAGCACTTTCTGAGATGTCACAGCAACGATCAGCTATTCGAAGGAAGATCCCAGATATCGAAAGACTCTTACGAGAAGTCGCCCCATCTGCTGAGACACCTTCTGATGGACGGAATCAGACATTGGCAGCACACCGGGAACCAAGAATTTTACCCCACAACCATGCAGCAGTATCCACAGCACATGAGGGAGGCCGTCCACAACGTTCTACAGAAACAGTCGGCAATTGGATGGGACAATGCTCTTGGGATACCTCAGTAAAGCATGGACTCATCTTGCATCCCTCGACAAAGACGATGCGTCCAAACAAATTGATTCTCGTCTCGCACGTCAACGAATGCTCAGGACTATTTCGGCACTCCATGCATATACACGCTCAGCCTGGATCAACAGGAATAAACTGCTCCACTCCACAGAGCATAACGAGGCAGAGCGTATCAGGTCTTCCCATCAATCAGAGATCAGACATTTTTTCCTTCATCGAGACGAGGTATGTTTGAGGATCAATATCTGTTCCGCTTCACTCTGGAACAAATTCTACGTGCACCAAAATCGACTCAAGTAAGGTGGCTCCGTAGAGCCGTCCGTTCTGCTGCTAAAAAGAAGAATGCGCCAAATACCCAAATGCTCATGACAAATTTTTTCCAACCGAAACCGACACTATGATTAACCTACAGTGGCGCGGTGTCAATGTACGACAGCTTCTGCTCGGTATGTGTTTAGAGCTCTCGCAGAAGTGAATCTGCCGGAGCGGGGTACACGGCGAATCCCGGAAGGTTTTTGCGTGGTGATAACCCGATAATTAGTTCTTTTATTATTATCATCTGCAATAAAAGGAATAAAGCAAAAAATGAATTGAGACCTTCATTTCTCAAATCATCATTGTAAGGGAAATCTTTGGTCCTCAACCCTCTTGTTGGCTGTCCCAGAGAGTAGGCTTAGAACTTTGACTGCTTCTTGACAACTAGCATCGATCCTAGTAGGGGTTAGGTACCCCATATGCATTAAACCCAGCAATCCAGGTAGTACTGCTGGTATAACTTCAACCTGACTCATGAACTTTTTAAAGATGTTTATACAAGCTTGAATGCATTGCAGGGAGAAAAAAACCTTAGAAGAAGCTAAAAGTCTCCAGTATGCATTAAAAATGGATTCAAAAATATATGAACAACAAAAATAGACAGAGCTGCATAATGCTTACACAATTAGCTGAAAACAATTATTTTGAATGATTACATACATGGACGTAAATTGAATATAAACGCAACTGCAGAAAACAATTTAAACGAATATAAATAGTGGGCGGTGCTTTATATAGCTAATTGATTGCTTTTGAATTCTATACTTACACATAAATAAAGTATGTTAATAAAAACATCTGTTGAAACATAACATGATTTGCATTTAATTAGCTAATTAGCATATATAAAGCTTGAGATGATGTCATCAAATGGACAATTAGTTTTCTGTTTCTTTCATCTGACAAAACCAATCTTTAGTGCATGCATCTCCTGCAATGGTTATCATCATACTCTGTGTCACTGTGCTGCACAGTATTTTACAATCTGCCATGGTTTACTTTACCATCACTTGTGTTGAGGCAAGGATGTCAAGCAACAGCACACAGAAACACAACATGCAGCACCTTCCCAGGGATCTTGCATACCTGTCAATTCCTTGACTTGGATGAGGAATTTTAGAAGTGACAATAAGCCATAGACTCCGGCTCTACATGAAGTTGGTAAGCATCCCCGAGCTGGTCCCATTCCATTCCATCGCCTTGCTTGGTGCTATCATATAGCGTTTATGTATCAGTATGCGAACAATGAGACTTGCGACACCGCCAGTCGTGTTAGGCTTTTTGGCGGCCTCTGCCCAATCATATACATACATACTGTAGTATGTTGTACTGTAGATGTGCCAATGTCCCATACATGGAGTTTAACGGAGAAAGGCAAACTTATTCGCAGCTGGAACTCGGAACTACGATGACAGAATGACTTATGACCCTCCTATCCCTATTCTTCACATCAGTTTGAAGCCTAAAATGCATCGTGCGACCAAATTACGACACTCGGAGTGTGTATGCTATGTGTAGCAGGTACAGTACCGTGCACGACTGGTAGTACTCCACTCTACTCCCACGCGTTGTAAAATCCTGGAATTATGCCCCTTGTACGAATGCCGAGGTGGAGGTGTGGAGGTGCAATCCCTGACACTATCCGTTCCTCGCCAGCAACATGTCGAACGCAGCACACAATGGCTGGTTGTTGTACTCCACCACCATTGAAGTTCCCGGCCGCGAGCCCGCAACATGCTTGAGGGTAGTAGAAGCTTACGCCGCATTGCTGGTGTTCACTTCCGCGACCTTGTTGATCAAACGATACTTTTTTCGTCCTGTCTTGGAATCGCACTTGAAAAAGAAGTACGCGGAGCGTCTTCGCAGCCGACGCCGTCGCTTGCAGGAGCTGCTGTGTGATCAGATGCTTCTGGCGGGGCTAGAACGGGAACTGGAGCGACGCTACAATGGAGACAAACGGCGAGTTATGACCGATTTGGAGAATCTGCGCCTGTTGGCGGAAACGGATGTCATTGAGGAACACGACAACACCAAGGGGGATGAAAAGCATCAAGCAGCATATGTTTTATTGATAGGGACGTCGATGCTTTCTGTCGTAGTTCTTCTGTCCTTGGCTCTCTGCAATCTGATACTTCATATGGGAATGGATTTTGATTCAGCCGTGACGATACAATTGCGGCAAGATCTATGTGGCGACATGCAAACAGTGGATGTCTTCCTTCCCTATGCGACGTATGCATTCCTGCTTGTTCATTTTGTTGACAGCGGTGCCATGGTCGCCATGTTGCCTGGGGCGCGGATGAAACGTTTGGTGACTGAATGCACCGTGGTTGACGTGGAGAAATCGCAACATCTATAGTTTCCACGAGAATATAGTCATCCATCAAACTCAAGAGTCAGAACAGCCGTGTTATAGATGGGCTTCATCGCCCAGTGTGATTTCCGATAGCTATGATGATATCGGCCCTGCTCCATATCCTATGTCTCTACTCGAGCGAGTAGGGTGAGTAATCAGTGATGACACTCATCATGTCAATTTACTCGACAAATGTGAGAAGCTCTAGTCAACGTCTTCGCTTCCCATGTGATCATCTTCCCATGAATGCAGCAAACGATACCTAGATTTTGTCGCCATCGTTGTTCATTATGTCTCTCTTAACTCTCGACGAGCCACTTTTTCGCGCGTTTACTAGTCTCTGGGTTGGTTGTCGGTTGTGTTGGCTTGTCTTATTCCCTGAGCTGACTACAATCCGTGGACAATACATTACTACTACTCGGAGCCTCGGAGTATACTACCAGCTATGTACAAGGTATGCATAATCTAGTACTAGCTAGTAGGTCTACTGTCTACTCGTACTCTAGGACGCGGCACGCGGCGGTGCGAGTCTTGTTTAGAACGAGAATCTGCTGACTTCTGTGATGATCTTTGTTGACTCAATTATCTTGTTCGGGTCTGGTGTGCTGCTATCTGCGGTCTGCGGAATCATCGCAATCAGTACGGAGCACTCCCAAATTAGGATTGCTTACTACAATCATCAAATCATCACAATAGCATACTCTGATAAGGGAAGGTATTTGCTTCATGAGTTCGTTAAACAGAAATAATGCTGACGAAACAGACGAAGAAGAGTTCAAACGCCTTAAAGCGTATATCCAAAAGTGTCCTGAAGTTCCCCTCCAATCCAGGGCTGTACAGGTTGCTCTTGCTTCTCTTGATTTGGAGCTCAATCGTATGGAGCGAGACGCAAAGCTCAAGCGAAAGTTCACGGCGTCAACCTCTGCGTCCTCGAATGGAGCAACAGCGACAACAACCTCGAATGCCACGATCAAAATAGAGAACGAACAACTGCCGGGAAATGATACTACAACTAATTCCGCGACGACGCAGCAGTATTCTGACAACGACGATGAACTCATGGCAGAATGGCAAGATGTAGCCCAAGAACCAAAGTCAATTCTTGGCGCTCGTTTGGCTCAACTCGCCGTGGGTGCCATGTCGCAACATCAGATCTCGGTCAAAACACCCTTGGCTGCCCTTGCCCTCGCGCTGCATGCCGCATTGGGTACTCCAATTCTGGGCTTCGCCTGCACGGGTGTGCCTGAGAACCCAGCGTCGAGCAAAGGATTTGCTCCTCCTATTCGTGAGCTTCCAAAAGGACATTTCGTACCTCAAAAGTGGGACGAACAGGAATCTGCCGATCAAATACGTTTGCGTTATAGAAAGACGGCTGTGGGATCTGTCATTCTCACTGTTGCATTGGCAAAGGATCAGCAGAAACAAGTCGTCGTGTGTGTGAAACCTGCCAATTCGACTGAACCGCCATCGCACGAACTTGTCTTTAACTTGGACGACCACGTCAACCTTGAATCTTTCCAGAGGGTGTTGCAGAAGGACGGATCCGTTCTTCCCGCATTGCACTATAAGGACTTGCCCACCTTGCTGACAAACTTTGCAAACTCGGTGGATGTGGGGCCAATCCGTGATTCTCCTGACGCAGTCCCAGATCAACTTCCCTACATGGATGCAACTGCTGTTCCTCCACAAACGTTCAACGACCCCTTGCGCATTCCTCCATCTACATTGCCTGATAATCAGCGTCCCACCAACAATCCATATGATATCCCGGGAAACAGCCCGTATGACACTCCCACAATTGATGTGTTTGGAATCGGAAGGCCCCAGCGTGGTGACTTTGCGGGAGACTTGCATCCACCTGGTATTGGCGATTTCATGGGCAACGGCGGTAACCTCATGGGTCCGAATCATCCCATGTTTGGCAGAGGTGGTGGCATCGGACCTGCTGGAGGAGGAGGATATGGGATGCGACCTCGGTTTGATCCCTTTGGCCCACCTGGTGGACCTCAAGATCCACCCAATCCCGATATTCCACCACCACCCACACGTCGACCTCCCCCGAGGGGCTTCGGAGACCCAAATCCTGACCATTTGCGACCGCCCAACAATTTGAATAATAACATGTTTATGTAACGCGACTAGATCGCGATCACTTCTAAAAAAGCCGAAAGTATAGAATGTACCTACAAAGTTACTACTTTTGTAGTTGGTATGTCGTTGTCGTCGAGCCCTTTCAGCAAGTCTTGCCGCCTGACATCATTAATGCATTTCAAATACTTGTAGGCAACCATTAAGTATCATGATTTCAAATTGGTACTATATATATTAAAAATGTGGAAACCCACGATTACCTGCCTCTATCCCTCCTCGTCCGGCACTTCACGATGCAGCTCGCAACGCATCCATGTGACTGTTGGAGCCTTCCAAAAATCTCCCCATGAACCATCCGAGCACGGGAATGCCAAGGATGCTCATCAAATCCGAGTGGAGGTATCCCGAACTTTCAACAACATCCTTATGCGAGCTGTACCGCTCTTCGAGCTCTGGAGTGTGCGTCGACTGAACGTATTGGATAAAGGCATCTCCATCTCCGTTCCATTGCGTCGTTCCGGCGAGATGAATGCCATAACCCGTATTCATCTCCTCGTTACTGTCCTTGTTGTCCTGGCTTCTTTGGATTAATTTTGACCGAACACCATCATACAGCGATGTATCCACCACGTACGAATCAACACGACACAACTTGCCATCAACAGTCACCTCGGTGAAGCAATGTTGTAGTCGACTGGGGAAGGGCGACGATTCCTTTGGTCCTAGAAACCTCAACACGTGGCCTGGAATGGGGACAGTCACAATGGTGGCATCCTGAAACCCGGCTTGGCGCAGCATGGCACAGAACAGTTCGGTCTTTGGAGTACAGTGCCCGACTTGACGTTGGAGTGTATACGCGGCATCCGCCGTGTCGTGCCGTTTCGTAAAGCCAAAGCGGACTGTATCTCGGACGTAATCATGAATCGCAACTGCCAATTCGCGATTCGACGAGGTAGATTGACGCAACATGGCAACCACGGAAGGGATTGTTGCAGTCAACGTGGTGTCAGTCAAAGCCATTTAAAAAATCCTGTCGTTCGATGCAAGGTGGAATTGTTAGTTCGACAACACCGTTGCGACCAACCGAATGTGGCCGTTGTGTTCAAAGTAATGAAAAAATGTGATCAAGGAAATGAATTTTTCGTCCTTGCATGTACGACTATAGTATTGAAGTATTGAATGGTACAATACGTGCGTACTCCAGGAATTCTAAGGAACATGCGACGTCATGGGAGAGTCGCTGACATGGTTTCTGGGTTCTGTGATATTCATGCATGAACCACTACGTAAGCCGAGTACTAATAGGACAAAAGTTCCATTACACACCCTAGCACTATGCGTAGGCAATACAGTACCTAGTAGTATCTACCTTAAACCTTAAACGCTTAAACCAGTCCACAACTGACCGCAACTCTACTAGCTAATAGCTAGTATCGTGGAATGCCTGTTCCCTGTATTGTCGAACTTAAAGTTGTAGCAGGACCAGGAACAAGAACAGTTGCCTAGAGGATATATGATGGGACTCAAAGCGAAACAGTGAACGGTTCATCTCCTTTGGGCATTTCAGGAGGGAAGCACGATGGTGGAGGAGCTACAGAGGCTCCCATGTTGACCGGGGCCAAGAAAGGTAGCACATCTCCCCAACCTTGGATATATTTTTGCGCGTATTCGACTTGGACTTTATGGTAGGTCTCCATGGTGGTCCTCATCGTTTGGTGGAAGTATATCTTGAAGCGTTCCACATCTCTCTGCAATCTCTTCGAAATTGTATCGACTACCTTCCAAAGTTCAGCTCCTTCTTCCTTCAATAAACGAACTTCCGCCTCCAATGCAGCAATTCTCTCTGGATTCCCTCCAGCGTTTTCACGGAGCTTATCCAATTGGCCCATTTTGGTCTTACCCTGCAGGGCCTTGCGACTGTATTTCATGAGAGCAGCCTTGCGCTGTGAAATGGCCTTCTGAAGAGCCTGAACGTCACGAGCCAGATCTTGCATGGGCTCGTCGAGCTTGACTTCTCCGCTCATGTGTGCAAAGTTGGTCAATTTGGACAAGTTGTTCCAATTATGACCCAACTTGGTATACATGGTGGAGGATGAGGTCCGAACAAGAATGTCATGGTCGAGTTTGTACTCACCCATTTCGCTAAAGGCCACCGCCATCTGTTCCATCTTCGCTGCCTGTGTTTTGATCGCCGCAACGAGCAGAGTGGCATCCTTCGCCAAGACCTTGATGTTGTTGTCGATATTATGCGCGTAAGAGTGCAAATCATTAAAGATATCGTCGTCCGGAGTACTTTCCAATTGAAGCGAGCTCATGGCAATGCGCGTCTCGGACACTTTCTTTCCTACCCACGAAGCAATGCGGAACGAAGCCTTTTGAGTGGGCGTCGAGGGGTCGGCGTTAATGTATGCATCCGAGCTCCCGTCCTCTGCCTCTTCGCCTAGTTGCAAGTCTTTGGGAACATCGGTAGGCGAAGTGGGTAGCGATCCCTGCTTCTTGGTAATCTCCCAGACATTGTAATCTGCTGTCAAGAAGGTGTGCAAGGAAGGTGAATCGTGCAGTTCTGGATGCTGCATGAGGCGTTCCAAGAATCGCTGGAGTTGTTGCTGACGTTCACTGATGAGTTCGTCGCTGAATCTGATCTTTGAGGTCAAGGCTAGCTTGTGAGGGATAATCGGGACAATGGCACCTGGTCGTTCTGCGAGGACGGCATCGTAGAGCCATTGGAAATCACTGTACCGGCGACGCGCTGCGGATTTGAAGGGAGATAAAACTTCGACAAGATACGTGGTGTACTTGGCACGCCCTTCTCCGTGATGATGAGGATCGGAAACCTGAGTGTGGGTCGGGTGTTAGTTGGAACGAATTAGGAGCGAATACGGAGGAGAGAGGCACCCCATTCGGCGGTGG
Organism: Fragilaria crotonensis; assembly: GCA_022925895.1. Classification (NCBI taxonomy): domain Eukaryota; phylum Bacillariophyta; class Fragilariophyceae; order Fragilariales; family Fragilariaceae; genus Fragilaria; species Fragilaria crotonensis. Next base: position 86,814 of record JAKSYS010000033.1, read on the forward strand.
TAGCAGTAGTAGAATAAATTCGGCATCCAGCGCACATGAGTTGGTCATTCCAGCTAGTCGACACCGTACGCGGAGTGACGGAGTAGACACAGCACGTCATGCAAGGAGGACTGCACGATATAATCGACAATCGAAAAAGTCACTCGAACGAACGCAACGCACCGATAGCTTCACAGGACGTTCAACGGTCTCGTTGTCAGTCATCATCTTCCTGTTTCCAGACCAATACGGAGCACCAGAGATGACGTTCGACTATGTATGAAACTGGAGAGCCTTCCTATTCAGTTCAATGTTACTCCGGAGTCTTCGTACTTTGAAGTTTGCAGCTTGCAATCTTGCAATGCTTTTGTTTGAGGACGAGGATGCAATATGTCCGTCTGGTGAGCATGAGTTGCCTGAATGCCGCGAATCGTTTCAAGTTGTACTGCGAGTATTGTATCGAGTATCTTGCACACAATTGTTGTACTCCAAACGAGTAGATTCGTCGTACTCGCATACGAGTATGATACACTGAATGCATAGGGGATTTGTGAAGAGTACTCTAGTAGTAGTACCAGGTAGTGAAGGTTCTACGGCAATACTCGTAGTATGATACATGATCGGACACGCAGCCGTATCCTGCCAACTCGTCTACGGTACTACTACCTGGTACCAGTACTGGAAGCCTGTGAACTGGCGTGCACTCAGGAATGTCAGTGGATTCTTCACAATGCACTATATGCATTCCGCTGTGTTTCTTGAGTCCACTTTTTCCCTTGTCGTCACTAATCAACAAGATAACACATATTCGCGAAGGTGGCACATTTGTTTATTGCATGTCGTCCACCGTCCACGGATACAACAATTACCAATGCGACAAAACAAACAATTTCACGTCCTTACCTCATTGCCGCTATTTCTGTTACTTGCACTACTTTCGGCAGTGCCCACAAATGCACTTTCAAGTCGACCCATCGCTCGTCGACGTGCCGTGTTTCTTGTGACGGGCACATGTCTCATCACGACGGCGCATGGTTCGATGGACGCGGCATTTGCCGATGCGGGTGAAACGATTCGACGTGGGGCTTCCAACCTACCGGGATATGGACCTGCTGATGTGTATTATCCACCAATCTTCAAGGGAAAATGGAATGTTGTCGAGGAAGAGACAGTACAAGGACGAACTATAGAATATGAAATGCGATTCATTCCATCCATGGACAATTTCGTCGTTGCCGACCGAGGTTTTAATGAGGTCGCACGACAAAAAGCCAAAATGTCAGACAATAACTACGCTGACAACAGCATCATTGCTACCGGTGGTGTTCGATCATACGATTGGACTGAAACAAACCCCAACGATTTGCGATTAACCATGGAGGATGGTTCTCGCCAAGAAATCAAGGTGACGAAACGACGAACAGAGAATGAACAAGAAAGTCAGGATTATGTATCTAGTTCCGAGTTCCGACGAATCACTACGGAGGATGCGATACTGCGGATTCCAGTCATTTCCGCCCAACGTGCATTGACCAAATGGAAAGTTGTGACCGACTCCAAAATCGAAGGATTGGAAATCGTCTACGACATGTCAGTGGGAGGAATTGACCCTCTCACTGGACCTGCGCCATCATCATCGTCGGGACCGCAAGTAATATCCAAGTCACGATTGCATCTGACACGAGTTTCATAGAATAGAAGAACAGAAGACGAAACATTGATATGTTGGGAGCAACAATGCTTTCCGGGCAAACTTTGAAAATTATGGTCCACATTCAATTTGATTTACGTCAACGATGTTAACTAAATGAGTAACCTACACTTGAATCCCATATTCTTGAATCACTCTAAAATTCTCCCTCATCCATGCGATATTGCTGCATCCACAGGCGGCAAAGTCGAACGCAACAGCAGAATTAGCATTTCGCGAATTTCAGCCACTCGCACATTGTTTTCTTCTATTTGAACCCGATGTTCCGCCATTCGTGCCTCATTCGCTGCCATGTACGCCTTGTGCTCGGCCATGCGTGCCTCGTTCGCTGCCATGCGCGCCTCATTCTCTTCCATGCGTGCCCTGTGCTCCGCCAGTAAGGCCTTGTGCTGTTCCACGAGCGCCCTGTGCTCGGCCAATTGGGATTTATCGTATCCGGGGGTTGCTGCCGTTGAGAGCGAAGATATATCATCGTCATCGTCGTCAGTCTCATCAGTATCACCATGATCATGATCAGCAACAGGAGGCACAGAGTTGTTCGCCATTCTAGTAGGCGGCGGGACTAATGCTGGGGAGCCCGCAGCAGAAAGCTTCAAGTTTTGATACTTGATGGCATTCTCAAATGCAGTGAGACACGAATATCTCATTTTGAAGGAGACAAAGGTCTTTTGGCCTCGGAATGCCGTTCTGAGTAGCTTTCCCATGTTGTGATTGTCGACAGATTGGACTTCGACTGCATAAGCCGTTGTGGAGATGACACGATCGGGGTGACGAACAGTGGGAGTGGACAGGACAAGACGGAACTGGGGGATGTCCTTGCGAGAGATTTTAGGGACTTGTTGCAGAATCTTTTGAATCAAGACTTTGGTTGCTTCTTCGGGTTCGTAGTGCCGATAGTCAAGGCCAACGATGAATCCAAGCTGCTGGCAGTCCCACACAGTCTCGCCCCAGTAGTGTTCATGAAGGTAGCAATTGTGTTCTTTTAAAATCTGAAACGCTCGAGGAATTCGCTTGATCATATCGATGCTTTCCTGAGTCCGGATACGGTGAACCAGATAGAATGTGGTCCTTTGTTCGTTATCGCGCCTGTCTATCTTTTTATGAATGTGAAAGTGTTGCTTATAGAGGTTTGGATTGCTCCACTTCACTGTATCCACCGTGGACATCCTTCGATTCTTGTTGCTGATCAGCTCTACAGTATCACCGAGTGCATCTTGTACTGCTTTCATCCAGAGTACGTGGACTTTGAACGGTGACAACGATACAGGACCTGCCTTTTCCGCGAAACGACGACAATCGTTGAATTGGAACTTGATTGTTCTCTCGATCCGATCAGGAACGTTACATGCAGTCATCTCCACTCTTCCAACAGGAGGATTCAGATTGGACATCTCAGCAAGTTATGCACCTTCCTTATTCAAGAATTCAGGTGGTGAAGGGCTGAGGGGGACGAAGTTGATGATGAGTGATGAGAATGGGGTTGACATGTGGGTCGTATGCTTGAGTACAATTGTACAGTGTATGACTCTACACGAAAAGAGATACTCGGAGTATACGCACTTCTTTGAGAATTCTATATATCATATATGGACCTACGATATATATACCTATATATGCGTATGCGTATACGAGCGGTGCCTTCGCAAATGTGTACTACAGTACTACAGTAGGATTGTCTGCAGTCTGTAGAACCGTGCGCAGTAATTCTACAAAGTTTGTACTGTATACGATGCATGCAAAGGAGTACCAGTACCCGTTTTGTTCTCCAGTATTGTAGGTACAGTATTGTTTTCAAGTTTTTGTACGCTGTCGCTTACTTTGGATGGATGATAGTATTGATAGCACTCCCTAACCCAGAAACACTCCTAGTAGAATAGAAATAGAGTAGACGAACCCACCGAGATAACAGAAATGATATTGCTTTCCTATCCTTCAACATTACACCTCAACCACCTTAGGATAGAAGATCGAACTCCTGTCGCTAAGAAGATTCTCAATCGGCTCGGCGATACCAGGGACGAAGCCAAATCTTGTGAAAAAGCGATGGTATGGCATATTTTCATCCTCCTCTGATCGGTACTGATTCAGGAGCTCCTCGCCAGGAGCGATCGTCCGCCGAGCTCTCACTTCGACTGTTCCATCGTCGTTCCTCATCGAGTGCCGAACATTTGGTTCCTCACTGTGCTGCAGCATATCCAACATGGGAACTAGTTTCTCTTCATCGCCCTCCCCATCTTGAAACGCTCGAGTCAACAGGGCGACGAACGATCCCTTGACGGCTTGCTCCAAGCCATCCACCGTCCGCAGATTCGCTCGGCGTTATTTGCCAAGGCCATCGGAAGCCATCATCCATTTCTCCACGTGCAATTCTGATAGAGTCACCAACGATCTTGCTAATGACCTTGGTCGCCAACGCCACCTCTGACCGAAGTTCTTTGGCTTCGGCGTAACAAAATGATCCCCCCAGGTTGGCATCCAATTCAGCATCTGTCCAAAATAAAACATGCTCTTGACTGTTGATTCCGCGCTCCCATGGCAAGGTTTCTAAATAAGGTCCAAACTTGACTTCCTGTTCCATCGATATCAAGTATTCCTTTGCCAAGTACGCAGCCATGACAACTGTGTTGCCACCGGGTCCAGCCTTTTCCATAATCTTTGAAAATGATTCGCCACATTTAGGGTCGGTCGTAGCATCAGAAAGAGTCACACATGCCTGACGGGGGACTGTAAATAGAATCTCGCCTTCATCCACCTGAGATGTTACAAATGCACCATAACCATCGCCGAGAGTCGATTGTTGAATGATGAGCTTGTCGCTGACCTCGGCATCCTTGGAACGCATCCATTCCAACAAGTCTTCATACTTTGACTTCTCCACAGTTGTACATGTCATGGGAATTACATGACAAACAGTTGTTGGTTCATGGTATCGCCTTGAGGATGGGCCAATCGAGAACAGTGCCGTTGCCAATTTGAGAATCGTCATGTTGTTAGTCAGCGCGTAACCATAACTCGGAATAAAGTGAACGCAGTTGAGGATGGCCTGCTGATGAGGGCGCTCCAGCTGGAAGAAAACTGGACGAAAAAAACCTCAAACCATAAGCACAGTCTCAATCTCCTATACAAGTACTGGTACTACAGTAGCCCTAGCTATGCGTACAAGGTTGTATTGTCATGCATCATGAAGCCTGAAGGTGAAGATTGCGTGCTCCACAATAACTTAGTACTCGGAGGACAACGTATTAGACTGTAGTCTATACATGCCGATCATGGAGTAATGAAAGTAGTACGAGCCGCAAAATCGCCTTCAACAGTCTTAGGTTTAATTGAAGAAAGTTTAGAGCTTGCTCGACGTGGTCGTTCCCGGCGTACCCTGGAACAGTTGTGATGACATCTGCGAGGTAAACTGCGCTGCGTGTGAAACGTGGTGCGTGCTCTGCAATAAACAACTGGCAATAGTGTTCACTCTAACCAAGGACCCTCGAGCTTCAATTTGATATCGATAGGGGGCTTTTCGTTGCAGAACACGGATACCTTGACCTTGGCAAACACCTTTATGTCGATTTCAGTCCAGAGACTACCAGCGTTTGCATTCTTTCTCTTCAGCTGTATACGCTTTTGCCCGCTCTTGGAGACGACCGCTTCAGAATCGACCAGCTGCTTGTGCTCATCCAGAAAGACTTTCCCTGAGCATCCAAGCTCTTGGATATAAACAGTGAAGGTCTTCTCTCCCACGCTAATGACAACTCCAAGTGTGTCCCTCAAGGGCTTCTTCTTCAGATAGATCGCCAGGAAGACTCTATCACTGCGGTCAGAGGCCGCCTTGGATGCAGTCTTCTTCTCATTACAAACATCACACACTGTCTGAATCTCCTTCTCATCCAATTCAAAGTCGTCCACCGTATCATCGATAGTTGCCTGCAAAAGACGGTGGACAATGACATCAGCGTACCTACGAATGGGGCTTGTAAAGTGTGTGTAATACGGAATATTCAGTGCGAAGTGACTCCACTCTTCTTCACTGAAGTTCCCAGCTGCCATGTATTCGGCGGGGCGCATCGGCGTCATGAGAAGTTCTGTGATGCACTGCATGACGAGCTCATCGTCACACTCCCGTCCCAAGCGACTTAGAGACGCTTGAAGAGATTTCGAACTCGTAAGATCCAAGACAAAGCCTTTACCCACTCGTGCGGCATCGGCGACACTCTCCATTCGCTCAGCGATTGGAGGCGGGTGCTGGCGCAGTAAAGCAAGCTTGCCCGCGTGCGAAATGAGGCGTTCGGCAACCAAATAGTTGGCAAGAAGCATGTACTCCTCCACCAAGCGATTGGAATCACGAATCGGGTACGGGGCGCAGAGCGCAGGTGTTTCGCCATCACTCTCGAGCTTGAAGGAAAGCTTTACTCCATTCAGGGCGAGGGCTCCATTCGCAAATCGAAGCTTACGTCGTGCCATAGCCACCTTGTGCATCAGGCGCACATCCGCAGCCACTTGGTCGATAGTGTGCCCTCCCGTTGGCCGGCGACTCTTCGGCCATAAAGTCTCGTCCATTTCCTCAATCGATTCACCGTTGGCAACCACCTTGTCAATAATGTTTTGAGCGGTTGCGTAATCCAGTCGAGCACAGGACTTGATGACAGTCTTCCCATACCAGACTTCGTCGCCTTTCTTCTTACCCTTTGTCTCCACTGTCCCATCCATATTCATCCTCCACACGCAAGAAAACGCCAGGCGCTCAACATTTTCATTCAAGCTACATGCTATCTCACAAAGAGGCCGTGGAAGCATCGGAATAACCCGATCGACAAGGTAGACTGTGGTCGCACGGCGCTTGGCCTCCTCATCAACGGCAGTTTCGTGTTTCACAAAGTGAGATACATCAGCAATATGTACACCGATTTCGACGCGACCGTCGGGTAATTGCGTAATATGCAATGCGTCATCCAGATCTCTTGCTGTTGTCGGATCAATGGTAAAGATCCGTTGCGCTCGATAATCCCGCCGCCCCTCGTACATGTCAGGTGTTGGCCTCCATCCCAAATCATCCGGTGAATTGCTGTCAAGAATCAGACCCGAGTCGACGGACGCTTGCACATCCTTGAGGACATCGGAAGGAAAATCACCATGATCAACTCCATTCTCGACGAGCAATGCTAGGGTCTCATCCTCAACATTACACGAGCGGCCCATTTCTTGAACATTGACACAGGGAGGCCAATTATGATGTTCAGCCCATGATCCATACACATATTCCGCTTTATAAAGACCGCCTTCGCCATTAGAGGGAGTGAATGACGCATGGCAGAGGAATTGTGGCATGCATTTACTGTTGGGTGTCATGAGGTGGAGCGGCTTGCCCTCTTTTTTGCTGATTGTGGTGATAGTGCCGACAATTGTCCGCCGTGGAGCATGCTTTAAGTCGTCACCGGGATTCAATTCCGATGGTTGACTGCCGGCCGTTTCTTTGGGAGCGATTACACAGACAACACGACCCTTCCGTTGCGGTAGCGCTTCTGTGACATCATTGGAAACACCTCGTGGCGGCGCTTTGCGGATAGGAATAAGGGGATCCCAGAGAGATTTCTGTACCTCGTCGTCCTGCCAGGTTTGTGGCTGTTGCAAACCAGCTGTTGTGAGCTCGTTCATGTCTTTGGTAAGGTCATCAACCTCGTCCTCTCCATCCTTTTTGTCACTGTCTTCGCCATCATCATCGCCGTCGTCGCCATCATCATCTTCATCAAGAGGAATCAACTCCACAAATACTAGATCGCCATCCAATGATCTGTTTTGATTTTGACTCGTTTCAATGACCACGTCCCGTTGTAGCGAACCGCGATCGCAGGTGCAAAAGGCTGTAGCATCCTTGCCCCAGAGCATGCGTATCTTCCCTCGAATCAAAGTTGGATCCTTGTCGGCATAACGTTGCAGAAGATCTGCTAGTTTTTCGTATGGAGCAAAGCCTGCCATTTTTGAGCGTGCCTTGCGTTTCGGACGTTGAGGACGAGCGGCGTTCGGAACGCCATTGCTGCTGGTGGACAATACAGCGTCGCTTGCAGAATGTGATGCGCCGTTGTCGGTTGTTGGCACGTCTGATGGCGGACGAGGACCTTTCGATGATCTATCTTCGCCCCCTCTCCCTGCTCGTCCTCGCCCACCTCGTCTGCCCCGGCCCGACCCACGACCGCCGCCCCGACCGGACCTTGGTGCGGCATTGCTTTCTGATACGTCGCGCGGACCTGCATCCGGAGATTTGCCAATTCTGCCTCGTCCTTTGACACCCCTGCCCCAACGACGATGCTTGTTGGTGCTCACTGGTGTTTCTGTTTCCGTCATGGCTGTTGCTTTAACACCTGTTGTCAATAAGTAAGACGTGGGTCGAGGCAGAGATTAACGAAGAACCCTGATGATGGAATGAGTAAAGGGGTGGAGATGTCTCCAATGTTCCAATGCTTTGATGTATATTGTGATGCCAGATGCCAGATGCCATCAGTGTTGTGCTCATTACGCATACTCGTACTGGAGAACTGGAGTTCTTGTACTCGTACTGCAAGCACTATACCAAGTACTATTTTACCGTACTGTATACGATGGTCTGAAACCCCTATGTACCTACCCCGGACATGCCTGAAGCACGTGCATTACAAAAAGTCGCTGGCGGGCTCGGGCTTGGAAGGCTGCGACAGACATAATTAAATGGGAGCTGAATATTGGTCTCAGAGTTGACATATGAAAACTTCACAATGTTATTAAAAATCCGTCCTCGAGGAGAAGTTTGAATTTCGCGCAGGTTAGTGCCGGTAGTCGTATTTATGCGCTTAAATAACGATGTCATGGTGACTCCGACTTGAAACTTCAGAACACGTCACCTGGTCATGTGTTGCGTGTGTCTTATGTCACAATGCATTCCACGAGCTCATCGTTTTGAGAGTTCACAAGAATTCTCTCGTTCGTACTGTAGCACGTCGTAGATGATGTACCAGTGACATCAGTATAATCTAATTCCTAATTGCAGACGAGGACAAAACTGCAGCTAAGGATAACGAAATTTGTTCGTCGGAAAAGGTACTATCACCGGAAAAGTGATTGCCGGTACTCGTATTGCAGTAGCAGTGACAAGGCTTGGGACTCTAAAGACAAACAAAAGAGATGGTCATTTGGGATTCTGGCCGCCGTCGCTGCATCGAAAGGCATCCACTACGAGGTGGAACTATCGGGAGTCTATTTCATCCGAATCTCCAGTTTCCGATCGAAACAAGCGTTTCACGCCTTGAAGTCAACAGGAATCCAGCGTTAGTCTCGTTAGTCTCAACGAAAGTAGCAGCGTTGGTTGGTTCTCAATTCGGTCTATAGGTTGTGTCGCTGGCGTTGTAGGCGATTTCTACGTATTGGTGTACAGTACCTGGTATTAGTCGGAGTACAAGTTCCGCCAGAATCAATACCAGCGCGAGTTGACTGTGGCAATCGTTCGTTGCGGATTTACTTAATCTTCAGTTGTTGACGACACAACTCTCAACCAGTGACACACCGAATATTCATCACGTTCATCACTCCAAAACTTCATCATGGAGGACCGAATTGGAATTGACTTCTCGTCTAGCGGGTCTGTAATGTCTAAAAAGCAACTAGAAGAACAGCGACGGAAGCGAGGTCAATGTCTTTCTTGTGGACAACAGTGCTTCCAGAAAAAGCTATTTAAATTGATTCCCCTTACGAGTCATGGATGTGTCTTGGAGGGACGTTGTCTCAAATGCAAACCGCTCGATGTTACTTCCACAGACGTTGTGTTACCGGCTGTATCACGGCCAGCTACTCGACAAGATATGGAACGATTCACCAGATCGCAATCTTCCTTGCGATTGCAGGGAGCTGGTGTCAATGCGCCTAATTCTAGTAGCAGCAGTGGTGGTGGTGGGAGTGCGAGTGGTCGACGAGGGCATTCTCCAACACCCGGCGCCTCCTATCTGCAGTCGACGTCGGGCTTGGGAATCAATTCCATTACACGAATTAGCGAACACGGAAGTGGCAGTGGTGGTGGGCGCCACGAGGATAGTACCCGATCGTCGCGATCGGCAGATGAGTATTTGGATACTTCCAATCGCCTTTCACCTACCGCGCGAAATCATCAGGTGCTAAATCGTGCAAGCAGTTTCACACCAGAGCTAGCACGAGGGCACGATGCAGGTCGCGACCGGACTCGAACATACGCCGGATCCAGAGGACATTCGCCAGCTGGAACGAACAGTCGAGGCTCGACTGCTGGAAGCTTTTCTCAAGTGTCACAACAAGAAAACTCCTCTAGACATGCCACGCTGGCAAGGACTACCGAGTCGCGTGAAAACGGTGCGCCGACCCCTTCAGTACACGCCGCAATATTGGGGGGTATGGCTGCGAGGAGAATGGTGGATAACTTCCGAAGTAGAAAAGCTGCCAGCTTACCATTAGAATCTGCGCCCCCGTATGTTGATCAGAATTCGTTGAAATCGGATGGGGCCGGTTCGCGGGAACGATTATCAAGAACAGAAAGCATACACTCCCGAGATTCAAGGTCATGGCGAACGGACGAATGGAAAGCAAATGATGACGACGCAGATCAATATCCAGAACCCATACACGGAATACTCAATCGAGGAGGGGAGTTCAGGTTCGTAGAAGACGAAATTCCGCTTGAATCCGGCGCCGCCGCCGCACTTCCTCAGTTCTCGACTGCTCACTCTGAAAGCAATCGGACTATGAGTTCAATGTCGTCCATTGAAGAAGACGGAGGTGGCGCTGGTCATCGACAGAAGTCGTGGAAACCAGCCCTTGAGTTTTCCATGAAGAAACGGGCTGCTGACTTTGTCGAAGACGATGGAGATGACCCGAGTGTTGCTTCCGGGGCAGACTCGAATCTACTGAGCTCACCGTATGATCGCCGTGCTTTGGAGGAGCAACGGGCGATTGAATCGCTATCAGCGCACTCAAATGATTATCGAGAAATTGTTTTTGTCATGCGAGAATTTGAAGAATCACCGATTGTGCAGCAGGAGGCTCTGAAGCACATATCAAACCTTCATATAACTGACGTCGAGTATACCGAGCTGCTGGAGATTGGAACCTTGAACGTTGTCATCGCGGCGATGTACAACCATATCAACTCGCCCGAAGTTCAAAGCGGGGCGTGCCGAGCGATTTGGAATCTAAGTGCAACGAGCGAAAATCAAGTTCGGTTGGTCGAGCAAGGTGCCTTGGATTGCATTCTAGCCGCAATGGACAAATATCCAGCGGACGCTGAACTGCAGGAAAAGGCTCTTGCTGCACTGTCAAATCTCGGCGCCGCGATGGAAAACCAAAATGTCATCCTAGAAAAAGGTGCGATTGATAGGGTTGTGGAAGCCATGAATCGTCACTCCGAGGATGGGCCCGTCCAGTCAAAGGCATGCTCAGCATTTACCAATTTCGCCTCGTACGACTCGCCGCTGAAACGAGAGATAATGCGGCGAGGTGGCGGTGGAGCTGTAGTGATATCCATGATCATGCATCCCGAAGATGTTGATTTGCAAGAAAAGGCGCTAAGAGCGCTCCGCAACATTTGCGCCAACAGTGATGAGAATAAGATAGAGGTTGCTAGTGTGGGTGGTATCGATGCAGTGATCAGTGCCATGCAAGTACATCGTGACGAACCAGGGGTCCAAGAAGCCGGTGCGTGGACACTGTCAAATCTGGCAGTCAATCCCGACAACAAGGCATTCATCGGGGACAGCGGGGGCATTGACGTCGTTATTCGTGCCATGTGGGTCCATTCCGACTGTGTTGGTGTTCAGGAGTGGTGCTGTCGTGCCTTGTGGACACTATCGGTGGACGCGCAGAATCGGCTTGTCATTATGGAAGTTGGTGGCATTTCAGCTGTTGTGAATGCGATGCAAGCTCACTCTGATGCCGCCACAGTGCAAGAAAAGGGCTGCGGCGTATTGAGCAACTTGGCTGCAACGGATGATGACAGCAAGATGCGGATTGTAGAAGAAGAAGCCCTGGATGCCATTATCATGGCCATGGTCTTGCATGCCGACAATCGTGCTGTCCCAAGATCGTGCTTGTTCCGTGCTGAAGCGCCTTGCGATTGGTCCCAACCTGAAGTACATGCAGTTTGCCAACGTAGGCGAACTAGTGAGACAGGCGGGGAAAAGATTCCCGGACAAATGTCAAGACAAGGCAAACGCCATCCTGGCAGTCTTGTAGTTGGAATCTGGTTGCAGATGCACTAACTCAGTTGTATCATGAACATAGTCCTCGCGTTGTTGGGTTTGTGCATTTGGACCTGGTAGAAGTTGTACAAGAACAAACTCTGGGAAAGCATTGCAGTAGGCGACACACGTAGCTAGCCTTGGTTCGATTTCTGTCGGACTGAATGCCCCTGGGTGATCTCATCACAGCGGAGGGTGCTGAATACGAGACAAAGTGGAATGTTGCTCGGTTGGTCTCCCTCCCCTCTAGGCCCACGACCGACGACCTACCGGTACCAGGTACCAGTTAAAAATGGCTTTGAGCCCTTAAAAAAAATTGAGCCACTAAATGGTGTAATTTTCACGACCTCTACAAAAAAGGTGCTCAATATCATTCTAATTACCGCTTCACATACGGCAATGACGTTCCTTGCCATGTGCACCTACTTTCCTTTGCAGTGCAAAACAGGCATTTTGGAAGCCGCGGTTTTGCTGAACGCACTGGATGTTGGTACCTCGGAGATTTTGCACATCTCAAATTTTCCACCATTGAGCCGGGCCACCAATTTTATGTAGACATTCCATGCAGTATTTTTTTTTAATCATTGCGACAAATATAGATAGCTGCTTAACTGTAGTTCCCACGCCATGTACTTCACGTGATGCATTATATTAGGTTTTGGCGTGTTACCAAATTGCGACGTAGAATCAGCGTAGCAGTACAAAGAAATTGGATGACGACGATGATAAGATTATGTTGAATGGGGTAAAAAAACTCAACGGACAAATATTGAAAAATATTCAGGTATATATATAAACCAGTAAATTGCTTAGAGCCATTAAACCGAGAACGACGCTTCTAAAAGCATCAATATCTTCATGAATTCTTTGTCCAGTATAGAAATGATTCAACCATGATGAAGCATAAAGCATGATCGACATGTGTGGCACTTGAAGTTGATTGCATTGCGTCAGATTTTCATTGAGAACTTTTTAGTCCAACATGGTGTTTTTTAATGACTCAAAGCCATTTTTAACTGGTAGATAGTTGTGCTGGCACTATGCGAACGCTACAGTACGGCGCACTCAATACTGGAGTATACTACCTTTACACCATTTTTCCATTCGATTACTGTCGCAACAGAACGTGAAGGCTTAAGTTTTGTAACGTCATGATAGACTTCCTTTTTAATCGGAGTATCTCGGAGTACATCGCACATAATAGAATGACACGGAGTATCTCGATGAGTGGTGAGTATGTGACCATATGTGCATGATTACATTGTACTACTACTGGTACTCCCTTTTTGTTTTCCCACTTTGATGGCGACCATCACGATGTCCTCCGATCTCCTATGCTCGTAATCCTTCCATACACACACTTGAAACTTTTAAAACAGAAAGCAACCACACAAAGGAAGATGATGACAGCTCGCTGCAAGTCATTTATTTATACAGGTATGTCTTAAGCTGTGACCTGTGACCCAAGATACGACATTCGAATGAGCATTTTTCCAGCACTATCTTAGAACATATTTGGAGTACCAGCAGTACGCCTTTAAGGGCCATCATAAGTCATGAGTCGTAGCAGGATTCGACAGTTCGGTGCTTCAAACGAATACGTCGTACTCCAGTACGCAGTTTTCCTTTTTACCGGTGGTCATTTCCATACGCGCAAAAAGTGTTTGGTCGGAAAATGAAAGCTGCTGGCTGACTAATGCCACCTAAACACTACTTAGAACCGATAATTTTGCTTAGAACAAATAACGCGCTAATATCCGTTCCTCCTACATGAAAGTTAATCAATTTGTTGTTTTCAAATAAAGTTCGTAGGAGACTCTTGTTCCTTGTCGGAAAGTGTGTTTCCCTGGAAGGTCCGGCAATCCGGGCGAAGTCGTGAATAAAGGAACTATGCGCGCCCGCCGGGAGGGAAACAAGTTCCGATCGATGTCTGGCTGGCGCAAAAATGGATGTGCCGGCGTGGTGGTGACACGGCTTACGTCTGTAAAAAAATTGCTTACAGCGAAAATTTTTTTGCTTACGGAATGAATTGCTTACGGAATTTGCAAATTTATTGTAAGCAGAAATTTGCTTACAAAATTTGCTTACTGTAAGATTAAATTGCTTACGGGTACTGTCTTTTCTACGTAAAAACATACCAATTTTCAAACACCTAAATAAAATTTACTTACAGCAAATTTGCTTACAGAAGAAATTTGCTTACAAAATTTGCTTACCGGCATAATTTGCTTACTGTCAAGAAAATTTGCTTACGATGAAGCAACCTTGCCGGCTCGGATGGATCATTACAATTGCTAAAATTCTCGCATCGTGCAAATCGGAGCAAGGCTGGCGCGCAAACTAAGCTGCCCCAAACGGTACAAGTACAGCTGGAACGTGCATGGGCCGGACCTTCGTCGCTCAATATTTCACACCGTATTTTGGCACTTCAGGTCAAAAGTTGCTCAAAATATTTGCACATCGAGGTGGGCCTCCCATTTAATGCTCTCCGTTGTGACGCTGTGTATTTTTTATGCTTGCTATTTTTATAGAAACGCCTGCCACATGATATAGGCCACGAATTTCTAGTGGTCCAGGGTTGGTACAAGCCACGCGTAAAAAGCAGCGTACCAGTAGTCCCAAGGTCCAAGAATACACTAGAGACCATTCGGGCTCTGGAGCTTGGCCCGATCCCGCCACTTCAGCGTTATAAGACCGTTATCACTTTTTTGTTTGTACGAGACAAAAACTATTCTTTACTTCAGTGTCATTAACGGTTTTGAGCTCAGCAAAAGTGGGATTTTCTCAACCAATTCCCAAAACAACGATGAGATACTGCACATTCGCACTCATGGGGGTGTGTGGTGTCACGAGATGCACGGGCTCGTCGTTATTCGGAATTTTGGAGAAGTCGGTTTGGTATCCAGAATTGACATTCCACGTGGAAACAAAGTAGAAATGTACTAATTCCCACGTACACTGCACGCACAAAAACAAATTCTGGATCGTCAAGTTGGATCCCAGCTGCTTGTTTTCATACGCAGAAACGCAACCTTTGCATGCGATGTCGATCAAGCAACATGACCTCTACAAACGAGGCAGGAGTTATCCTGTCACGTGTCTTTCCTTCGGGAAACATCGTAAGGAAGAATATCCGGATCATTTTTTTTGTCACGGGTGTGATCTGTTCGAAGATGCCGTTGAAAATCAAATACAGCGGGCTAATCGGCAACAAAAGAAGTACTTGTGCACGGGTGGTCACTCTAACCTGGCGTACCCAACAACATTCAAACGCCAGTATCGACCGAAGAATACAGCGAGAAAGCAGCAGCAACAAGACAAGAACAAGGATGATTTGTTTGATTATACTGTTGATGCCTCACCACCAAGTAAGAGCCCTACCAAGAAGAAGCAACGACGAGAACTCATGACAGATGACAACGCTGCAAGAGATCAGAGTGACTCAGAAGTTCAAGAAGGGGGTTACTACGCGCAGGATTCTTGTGCTACTAATACAAGTGCTGCACACCTGTTTTGTACAGGCATTGACAACAATGAGACACAAGTCAGCAAAATTGAACGTGGCATACAGAGAACGAATGTGCTTCTGTCTCAATCGACAATGGCGACCTGTGTCACTCCAGCAGCCCATGAATTTAATTCGTTCAAGGAACGTGAGTTGATGGAAAACATCAATATGCTTAAGGCACAGAATGCTCTGCTTAGTAAGCAACTCCAAGACCTCGACAATTGCCATCTAAACCTTTCACGTACAATGGAGACTCTCACATCGGAAATGCAACAGCTCAAGTTCCAATCAAGAACTAGTTTGAGTAGTGACCCTGAAAGCCTTGAGTGTAATGATAATGGCAGTGATGGGAAACATCGGGAGGACTCTGCGATGAGAAAACATCGCGTACAAATAGAGAATGCAAAGCTTTCTCGTGAACTTGCACTCCGTATTCAGGAATTTGTCTCAAGTTCAAACCTTGCGGACCGACGCAAGTTTCCTACGAGTCGACTTGCAAAGATTGTCGTAGGTAGCATTCTTTCATTTGAATGGACTCATTCGGAAATTGCCAACTGTTCTTTGATGCAAGCGACGCATAGCAACTCATTGGTCATACTCCTGTCAACATTTTTGAATGTCAAGATGAAGCAATGTGGCGACAAGAGTAAAGCAGCGTTACTAGTGGATTGCATGTGGGACAACAACTTTCTTGATGGAGAAGTTAAAGCATGTATGATAAGTAGAGTTCGTTCTTACCTTCGCAATCGGGTCTTCACCCCATGGAAGATCTTAAAGGCAATGGACATTGCAGGATTTAACTTAAGTCTGGCAGGTATTGAAGTCTTGCGAGCCGTCGAAGTTCAGGGGAACAAGTACATACGAGGCATACTCCCAAGCAAATCAACAATATTAAGAACTGCAAGAAAGCTTGAAGCAGCTGCTGATATGTTTTGCCCCTTTAGAATGATAGGAGCCATGTATCAAGAAGGCGAAGAACAAGACGAAGAAGGTAATGGGAACAATGAAATCATCGGAGAAGGCTTTGAGTTCGATCCAGTAAAGGTCACAAGAACACTCTTTGAGGCATTTGGTTTACTCAATGTAGCCAAGCAACGACCAGTTGAGTTGGGACTTACATCCGATGGTGCTCAACTCACCAACACAATCTTGCATGTTGCTGCAGGATTGAAATTCAATGATATGGCATTGTGCAATCCATTAACAAAGTGCCCACTATTACTCCACGAACCTGACTCTCTAGTGCAGAGTCGCAATCTTTGTTTTCCACTCCGAATAGTTATTGGAAAAGACAGCAAGAAAACTCTGGAGGGGTTTCGATCTCTGTATAACATGTTTAATGGAGGTGAAATATCGAGAGCATTGCAATGTCACTCCTTTAAGATGTCCTTCCCGGGAGACATGAAACTGCAATGGGGAGCACTTGATGATGGCGGTGCAGCAAAAGTGAAAGAAAAGTTTTGCTACATTTGCCCTTGTCGATCAGCAACTCTGCATGTTCCACAAGACAAGTCACGGTGTCCTTTGTGTAAGGACAAAACAACAGCAAACGGCGAGCCGCAGTATTGTTATCACTATCCATTTGTCACCGATCCCACTGTCAGACAAGAGCTTGTTGAAGAGTTAGGTGTTCTGACTTCGCTTCGCGATGTCATAAATGATGCCAACAGGAATAATGCTGCTTTACATCACGATAATGATACGTCAGAACAAAAGATGTACGTGCGTCGGTCTGGTGAAGTGATGATGGAAGGCGATGTGATGGATATCGACTATCAACCAACTGAACCAAACGACAGAGCCGTTTGGTCTCGTCTCATTACCGATGAACTTGCACATCGTGGTATGGCAGTCATGGGGACTCTGAGTAATCGCCAGCAGAGACTCCGAGAGCGACTAGTGAATGAGCAAAGAGCTCAAGACATAGCTCGCATGCTGGCTGAAAGCGAGCCCAAGGACCAGGCCATGTATCTTGTACTCCAAGCCGTTGTTTGCATACTTCACTTGGAGAATAGAGTCGGACTTAAATCAATCGAGAGCATCCTCCGTTCAGGAATTACAAATGCACGAAAAGGGAATTTAGAATGGATCGTTGCAAAAGGTGTCATAACACGTCAGGAAAAGTATGTTGGCCGCATCACAAACATAATTCAAACGCGAATTCTAGGTTCTACGATGGCACCTTCGCAGTGGCGATTCCCACTGACAGAGGAAGGAAATATGGGAACACTGTCGATGGACAACAATAGAACTCGTGCAGTCATGAACTCTATTGAACTATTGATTGAAGTGTCATTTCCCAATTCGGATGAGAACAAATGTAACTTGCTTCGATGCTTTCCACGATACAGAGCTGCAATGTCCATTCTCCGGAAAGATACCAACGCTACATTGGAAGAGATAACTGTTTTCCAGGATCACATCGATGCCTGGTTTTGTGATTGGGTTAAAGTTTATGGAAAAGAAGGATGCACTAACTATACCCACATGCTCTCGTCATCTCACGTAATGAGATATATGCAGGAGTGGAAGTGCTTGCATCGCTTCTCGCAGCAGGGATGGGAAGCTTTGAATGCACTAATTAAAGCCTATTTCTTTCGTCGCACAAATCGAGGTGGCTTATCCAAGAATGCTACGAAGAAGAGCAAGCTCTTGGGTATTGCTCGATGGTTGCAGAGACGAATCATGTGGTACAGTGGAAATGGTGATTCTCTTTTTTCAACAGACGAGGATGATGATGATAGCTCCTATGATGATAACGATGATAACAGTGAGAGTTCAAGTTCTGATCTTGCATCTGACGGTGACTTGGAAAACGAATCCGGCAGCAGTGACTTAGAATGTGAATCTGGCGATAGCGACTTGGAATCTGAACCTAACAGCGACGACGACGTTGCTTGACGGTCGCAACAAATGAATTGCACTTCTTTTGGTACTAGTATTACGTATTACGAATTCCTATTCAAGCATTTCTTGAATTTTCCGATGAACCGTCTCGACGTCAGTGTAGACAACAACCTCCTCCGATGCATTTACTTTTGTGGTCATCCTAGGATTGTGAATTTTGTAAACCTTCTTTGCATGTATCTCAGTACTTCGGACTGAGTGAACACGCATCACATACATGTCGTCGATGAACTCCATTCCAGGAGCAATGTCAATGGGGATTTCATACGATTCGGCACTCGTATTGATACCTACGACACCATTGCTCTTTGGTTTATTGATACCAACGCCAGAAGCAACACCAGCATCAGCAAGGAACGGGATTGATTTGCTTGTCACAACAACCTTTCGATACCGTAATGTAATTTGTAACGTGCCCTCCAATGAATCGTACGACAAGTCAATTCCATCTTCAGTTACTCCGAATCTCTGAAAAGACAAACAATCAGTATTGTCATCAATTTCCCGTCCTTCAGAAGAACACAACACAACATTTAGCACGTCATTCACACTCAATAGGAAACGACCATCGCTATACTTCGGCCGCTTTTTGCGGACCCCAAAGCCGGCCATGTTGCCGAAGAGTGCCCGAAAGACTTGTAGCTTGTTGACGGTGTCGAAACGCAACACATCAAGGTAACCAGTGTGCCGACATGAATTGTAGACAAGTCCCCAGGAAAGGAAGCTGCGGGGTTGGCTGTATTTGATGGTGATGCTGTCCATTCCATTAGTGGCCATCGCGTTCTTGATAAAGTGCCAAGCACAACTAGGAACCTGCAACTTCGTGTTCTTCACTGCAAAGTCGCCCTGTGACTGTGCAACACGACAAAGGACTCGTTGCATTTCTCGCCGAATATGCCGGATGGAGTTAAAAACAAGCTCGCAGTAATCCACTGACCAAACCTTTGAAAACTCTCGAGTCGTCCAGGAAATGGTGGACATGTGTGTCGTGGGATGATGGAAACTTCGCCCTTTTCTGTGATGCGATACTTTGCAACATAAAAGTTACACATCCCTTGACAATCATCAAAGAAGCCATCTTCCTCCATAGCAACAAATGCCAGGCCAACGATGTAATTTGACGGTATCCACTGAATTTTGTCTAGCTGAACAATTCTTTCCCATCTATCGAAGCTCTCATTGTCCGCTGGAAAATGACTATCAGGGAACAACTGACGGTCCTTGAAGACGTTGACTTTAGCATACTGAAGTGGACTTTCATTTTCAAACTGACCTGCTGGTGATGTGAGATGAATGAGTGCGTGATTATCAGGAACCAAATCCAAAGATGATACCACTTCAACAATTCGACCAACAGCATCCGGCGCTGCCTCGCCAGCACTGTATCTTATAAACGATCCTGCTGTTACCGAGATTTTCAGGGATGGTATGTACAGAGTGTTCTTGAATGATGTGGGCGTCAGGGATTCCCAAGACGATCGCTGCATCTTTGTCGTCATCATACAACTACTGCCTAACGATGGGAATGCTGCTCCATAGATCTTCTCAACTCAAATGCACTCAGTCTAGAAAATTGCGCGCCGACGTAGTAGGATTGACATGTCCGGCGCCTTTCTTAAACAATTTTTTTATATGTTTCCCCTAGTAGATGGAGGGTGCATTGCAGAGAAGACGTTAAATTTAGGGTCAAAATTGTGCTCATAACCAGAAATCGGGCCAAGCTCCAGAGCCCGAATGGTCTCTAGTGAGGCATGATTTTGGGCGAACGTGTGAAAAAAATTACGCGCACACACTATAAATTGTTTTTCATGCATGTATGAATTTTAATGTTTCGCTTAGAACCAATAATCCCAAAACGAGGCAATCAAATCGTTTGATACCTCGATGAATATCGGCACCCAGTACAAGATTGATTCAATTGTAGGATAAACAAAAACGCTAAGTAGAATTCTTGACAGAATGTTGATGGGGTGTGGGGTGTGAAGCTTTTCGGAACAAATAAATTGAGTCGAAACATGCGTGTAAATTATTGGTTCTAAGTAGTTTTTAGGTGGTACACAAAACAAAGCAGTAGCATGACGAAACAGCACCATATCGCATCATCTGGGCCATTCCTCCTCCTAACTTGTTTGGTGTTGGGCACGCACGCCATTCTAGTCAAGACGTTGCCACCCGTCGCTTGTCCTGAGCTCCTACCTGCCACCGACGTTTTGGTGGAGTCTTCGTGTTCTCATCACAAAATCGGCTGCCCTGATGAAGGAGGGGCATATGCGCCTGTGACAACTTGTTCGTATGGCGAACTCTCTGATGCTTCGGTCGCAACAGCCGAGGGAGAGCAATCGAGCTACGGAATGTTCGAATGCGATTACAATGCCAGCGTCTTTTTGTGCCCATTGGCCCAGCCAAAAGTTGGCAGTAGCAGCTCAACCTTATCTGGGTGCAACGAAATTGGACGGAAATACGATAATGAAAAGGAATGTTTCTGTCCTGATGGTCAATTGCATTGCGCATTCAACGAATGTTCAGCACCAGCATATCCAGCGACGCAAACGGGTGAAGGTGACGCTTGCCCTGAGTTCAGTCCATACATTTGCTCCTACGGCGAGCTCTGCTGTTCGACTGAGGCTGACGAGGTCGACGACGCAGTGCGTCCGAGGCCTGTTTTGAGCGAGGTCATCGTAAGGCATGACCAAAGGCGCGGTAAAAGGGATAAAGGTGAGAAAAGGAGGAATGCAAAGAAGAACGGAGATGTAATGTGGAGCATCAATTAGAGGAAGCTTCCCCCAAGGGTTGGATGGCGAGCTCCTATTCCAGCAAAAGCGGTAGCAGATGGATTGAATGAGTCATGCTTTATGAACTATGCTCCGGATGCCCGTGATTAGGGAACCCTTAGTTAGTGCATTGTTGAGGGTGGCCGGTGGATACAAGGCATAGTACAGGGTAAAGAAGCCAATCGCTATCTTCACTCCTCATCACTCACCAACAAAGATCTTGGGGGGAAGAGGAGACCATCGACGTTCATTGCCACGGCGTACTCGGAGTGCATAACTGTGTATTCTGTATTGAGTCCTTTGATTTTGTGATTACGTGTAATATCTTCATGTAAAGTAGTAGCACTGTGATAGTTCTATGCGTTATTCTTCCAGTTTGTACTACCGGTAGTACCGTGTACCGGGAGGGAATACTGCAGTGTGTGAATTGAAAAGATGTCGGAGCGTACGGTACCGGTACACCAATGTAAGTGCGTAACTGTCGGCGCCTTTTTTTCTCCACGTCCGTCCATGCCTATGTCAACACAAGATTTGTACTGTAGTGTGTATAGTGTATTGTACAGTAATCATTGAGAAGACTTGAGACTATCACCGGAGATGATACTCTAATCGTAGAAAATAGTACGTAGTACCGTAGGAAAATTACTGTAGGAAGGGTTCACACAAAGTACGTTCTGAGAAATTATAAGCTACAGTAAAATTCGGCACTCAATCGTATGAACGACAAACTCGTCGAACGTGTCAAATGGCATTTGACATTTCGGGTAGTTCGTACGAAATTAGTTAGAGACCGGACAGTACAGCGTATCAAGTTTCACATTTCGATGGATGACCTCACGGTAGCACAGTACAACGATGGCATCGCAGTCCAGTGCAGCGTAGGTTTTAATTCTCCCTTTCATCCATAAATGCTGAAACAAAACACAAAACGTCAGTTAAAATAGATACGAGTCAAACGAGGGTTACAGTTTGAACAAGAGACACAAGGGTTTGGGTGGCCGTTACCATCCTTGGACCAGTTTGCGGACGCGTTCGAAACTCTCACGATTTAGTCCTTTCGTAAGAAAATCCGCCCACTGCTCTTGAGTGTCGACCTTCACGATGGCGACCGTGCCATCACGCACGTGCTGCCAGAAGAAGTGCCACTTCACCTGGAAGTACTTCGTGCGGTTGGTAATGCGTTGGTTTACGGCAAGAAGAAGGGCGCCATTGTTGTCCTCGAAGACTTGACACTTGATCGTCGACGTGAACGTGCGAGGAAGTTTGATGCCGGAGGCGACTTCCTGGAGCATGGAACGGAGAGGCAAGAGCGTACGCATCGCGGAGCTGAGAGCGGAGTATTCGGCTTCGAGCGTGGACAAGGAGATCTCACTTTGGAGGTGAGATTTCCACAAAATGGGACATCCGCCGAGCGTGATGATGTACCCAGTTCGAGACTTCGCGGAGGTCGGAGAACGATCGGGATCACGGCCATGGAGACCGGCGAAGTCGGCGTCGACATAACAGTCGAGATCCAGCGTGCCGGTGGGCTTGACGATCATGCCCATGTCGCTCGTGCGATGCAAGTAGCGAACGAGAGTCTTGACGGCGGACGCGTGGCTTCGTTTCGGGCTGTGGCAGAACCTGGCGACCTGGCTGACGGCGAACGCGATGTCGGGGCGAGTGTTTGTGGACAATAGAGGAGCATGCCGACAATTGAACGGTAGCTCCACGTTTCCGTCATGGGAGGTCCATCGGGGTCGATTCCAAGTGCGGCCTGAGCGGCTGGCGTCCAATTGTAATTGCTGTCGGACATGCCAGTCGCTTCCTTGATCTTTGAATGAGACCCTTCTGAGTGAGGGTCAGGGTGCCATTCGTTGCATCGCGAGTGAAATTGATGCCGAGGAAGTCGGTGAACGTGCTCGCGAGTAAAACTTAAGTTTTCGCTTCCAGGTTGGCGAAGAGCTTGTCGAGGTCGCTTTGGTCGCGATAGGCGATACCTAAGTCATCAACGTATAGAACAACCATAATTGTGTCTTTGTAAAGTAGGCACGGGTCGTTCGCGCAGGCTTTAAAGCCTTCCTCGCGCAAGGCCTCCGATAGATGCTGGTACCAAAGTCTTGGCGCCACACTCAAGCCATAAAGGCTTTTCAGGAGTCGCAGGCACGTGGCGTGGCCTTTCGGAGAGTGGAATCCACGAGGCAAATGGATCCAGACTGGATCCGAAAGCGGGGCTTGAACGAACGCGCTGCTGAAGTCGATGGTGCAAGTTTTCCAGTTCAAAGTTAGAGAAAGAACTAGGAACAACCGTACAGTACTCCAAGCCACGACTGGGGCAAAAGTCTCCTGAACGTTTTCTTGGAGATCGCCTCTTACACAGTAGCGTGCCTTGTACTTACTAATAGTACCATCGGGAGTACGTTTGCGACGAAACACCCAAGTACCGGGCAAAATTCGAGTCTTGGCTTCCGTGATCGGCACTTCGATCCATGTACCGTTTTTCTGCAAACTTTGAATTTCGTCGTTTGCAGCCTTCAGCCATTTTTCGATGTTGTCATGATCCGCCATCGCTTCGCTGAAGCTCAGAGTGTCAGGATCGCTGACACTCGCCTTATACGACGAGGGAGGTGGCGAAAGACACTCGGCGACCTCATTGTAAAGCCATTCGAGGGAGGTTCCATCGAATTCGGCGATGTAACCATGTCCTTGCTGTCCGTCGTATCCGAGGCGGACAGGTGCCGAACGATTGCGAGTGGAGCGACGAGGTTCGTGTTTAACGGGTGTGCTCTTTGCTTTTGTTGCTTTCGGGACGATTGGTTGCTCGCTCACTTTGTTGTCGCTTTCGTTTGCAGGACGAATTGGAGTCGGCGGCGACTGGAAGAGTTTGACTGGAGTTGGAGTCGGAAGTTGCGGCGCAGTCGGCGCAGGCGGTTGCGGAGTCACCTCCCTTGGAGTCAACAACGGAGTGGCAGGGGGAGGAGGCACAACGACTGGTGGTGGCGTGGCGACTTGCTCCCTTGGAGGCGGCAACGGAGTTGACAGCGGAGGCGGAGCGACTGGAAGAACCTGAGGAGGAGTCGCGTTGTCGAGAGCGGTCGCGACACGTTGCATCTGGGAAAGGAGTTCGTTGGCTTGTTCGTAGTCGGTCGACTCAACAATCAACCTTTCTTCGTCTTCATCGTCGAGGACGTATTGAAACGTAGAGTCTTGGAACATTCGTTTCCAGCTGTCGTCGTTGAAGTTCGGAAGGTCGTCGGCGGAAGCGGGAACAGTTGCGAACCAATCGTCGAAGACGATATGAAACTGTGGGGTGATGTACCCCGTTTGTGGATTGAGAACGAGAGGAACCGAGCTGGCGTGCTTGTCGGAGAAACCGAGGTTAACCGTGCGAGTCGAACGAGGAGTCCAGCGCGGCAATTTCTTGCCGTCCGAAATCATTTTGTCGAGGACGTAAACTGGACATCCCCAAACGTGAACGTCCATCAATTTCTTTTGTTCCCAGCGAGTCTTTGTGAAGAACGTCATGGGAAAGGCCAGTTCGTGGGTCAGGCATGTGGTTCACTAGGAACACAGCATGCTTGACGGCGAGGGGCCAAAGTGTGGGATCGGCAACGTCCGGCCAATGGATGGCCGAATGCAACATCATGGTCCTTGCAATGGCCATGATTGTACGAATGTTGCGTTCGGCGATTCCATTGTGATGGTGAGCGCCGACGCCAGCGAATCGGATGACTTGTTGGAACTCGGCGAGGTTGCGAGAGAACTCGGCGGACGTGAACGTTTTCGAGTTGTCGGCGAGATACTCTTGCGGCGTCACTCCTGTGTTGCGACACATTCGCTCGAAACTCTCTTTGCCTTGAGAGTCTCGTGCGAGTTCAAGCTGACTTGGTGCTCGACAAAATGTAACCGGAGGCGTGGTCGACGAAGATGCAACCACCGGTATACATGTCGTCGAGTTTCGTTTTTCCAGCGGAGGTAGTAGACGTCCACGAGTGCTGCAAATAAAATGATCGACCGAAATGCGTTGGCCTGGGAGGAGATTGTCGTTTTAAGAGCGTGCGCTCTATCTTTGACAACAGACGAAGGCGTCGTGCCAGGAATTGGACGTCGATGTTGTTTGCCATATTGGCAGGCGGCGCATTTTGGGAACGAGGTAAGTCGACATGCGGCGGTTTGTAATCGGCGACTTTCTTCCGTTTTGCTGACGACGCCGGAACGCAGGATGAACTGGACCTTCTTGAAGCCGACGTGACCCAAACGATAGTGCCAACGAAGCAATTCTTTCTCTGCTTCATTGAGGTTGAGGTTTCGTTCGTGAACGGTATTCACAATCGAAACGAGAGCGTCGGCGGCCTTGAAAGGATCGGTTGCGTTGTACGCTTCCGACGTTGGGAGATTGTTCTGCGGGTTGACGTTTGCAGTGACGGGTCCTCGGTTGACGTCGTTCGGGACGCCGCTGAGCGTCAAACGATTCGGTTCGATGGTGATCGTTTCGTCAGGGTAAGTCTGGAGGAGACTGGACGTCGAGAGGAGTCGGACTTTGATGTTGGGAACATGAAACGCGGGGACCTTGAGGAGTCGAAGATTTCCAAGCTGATCGTGGACAGCCCAAGTGACTTCGCCTTGGCCTTTAATTTGTAGACCCTTGGCGATGCCTTTTAGCTGCGTGATCGTTCCGGGCGACGTGACGGGGCCTTCGAAATCGGAGATGTCGGGCGTGATCGAAATGCTTGCGCCCGAGTCCCAAATGATGGGGCTCGTGTTTGCTTTGGGTCCGAGGGCTTCTCGCATACGAGCGGGAGCCTGAGAGCCATTCGAAGCGGCGTGGAATGGCACGCCAGTGAACGTGTGAGAGGATTTTGTTGGCGGCGGCACGTTGGTGAAACGTGAGCGGAGCGATCGCAAACGGGTCGGGCGAGTTGGCGGGTGCCACAGGGCAATACTTCGCGGTTCGTGGCGACGAACGGGGCGTTTGGAGCACCAGGAAGGACACGAACGCTTGTTTTTGTATCCCTCCCTTTGGCCTGTGGTAGGCGGCAACGGAGCAGGGCGACGAGAATTGCGAAGCTTGTCGGCTCGACGTTGGAGACGGAGTGCGCGTTCTTTGAGAGTCGCGAAATGAAGGAAGTCGTCGCGTTGAGCGAGCGTGGGAGGTCGCGATGCGACGTATCCTCGTTGTCGGAGACGAAGAGGATAGGAACGATGCAGCTTGTTAGCGCGAATACCCGAATTGAAGCGTGGCGGAGCGAACGACTTCTTGAGGAGTCGCGAGAAACGACGACGTTGATTGCGAGTGAACGGAGGCGAGGAGGGAGCCGTCGAGGCAACGGGAGGTTGCTTTAGGAGCGTTGACGGGAAGACCGAGAGAAAGAGAAGAATGACCCAAACGGTAGGAGCGAACGCGAGCGTTGGGTGGCGGAGCAAAACTTGGTGAAGATTGTTGGCGACCCAAGCCAAAATGGTCGACCATGGGATGGCGGATGCAAGATAGATAGCCAAAGTAACCAAATTAGGAACAATGGCACAGATAGCGAGGGAAAGAGCGAAAAGTAGCCATGGGTTCGCACCTCGGATGAGGTTTAAGAGCGAACGAGGAGGAGACGTGACGGTCGGTTTGACTGGGAAGTCAAGCAACCAAACGGAGGGATCCGGCGCCAACATGCTGAGATTTGCCCTTGGCGATGGTGCCGGAGCGGGAGGACGACGTTCTCCACCGGTGTGAGTGGCGGTCGTGCGTGACGGTCCAACGACGACACTTTTCGCACCAGTTGAAGGTTTTATCCTTCACTTTCTTGGAATTGCTAGTTCCGGGAAGTGGTGGAATTGTGCGCCAGGATTTATGTTTGTTGGTGCGATCCTGGCGGGACCCAGAGGGGAGGACGATCCGGACTTACGATTGAGCTCCGGACACTTGTTCGCCCAATGACCGGGTTTTCCACACTTGTGGCAATTGCCCTTCTTCGTCGTCGTTTCGGTCCCGGATGCCTGGGACTGAATCAACGTAAGTACCTCGGCTCGGGAGATACCTGCGGGGGCAGTTGCGACATTACCAAACGTCGCAGACGGAGCTCGGACATCAGGTGCATGACTCGCTGGAGGCCATTCCTTTCTGTCAAATTGCGTACGGTACGCGTCTTCAGCTTGGCGACAAATATCTTGGAACGTCAATTTCTCGGCGACCATGTGAGCATGGGCGCCTGACTTTTCCTTGTACCCAATGTCAAGGAGCGCCTGATCAAGTCGCTGCTTCGTCGAACGGAGAGGAAAGCGGAAGTCTTCGTTTCCGGCTCCTCCGGCCAAAAGGAAAGTCTTGAGCATCGTGAGCGTGAGGTTGTGGTCGTACTGACCTGCCGTCGTGAGCTCACGTGCGTCCTTGCGATAATCAGCGGCGAGGGCTTCGAGGTTTTCGCCGGCGTACTGGGACGGGTGGCGAGCCTTGATCGCGGCCTTCAGGTCTTCAAAGCGCTCGATCGACGTCGACTGGATCGTCTTGATCAGCTGAAGCCAGACGACGTGAAACGAGTCGTCGTCGTCCATTTTCTCTTTGATCTTGCTCATGAGAGCGGGATCGAGAGACGAGAGAAGGAACTTGGTGGCGGCGAGGTCGTTCGACTTGTCATACTTATCGTAACGAAGAATCTGCTGGGAGCTGAGAGTCTTTGCTGTCGCGACGGTGTAGCGGGAGTGGCTCCTGACAACGTTTGTCATCACAGAGGAGCTTTCGGGATCGGGGAGATAAGCGATGGTATCCATCCCACAATCGACGAGATGGTCCCAAACGGCGTTCTGGAAGTCTACGAGACTGCTCGCTTGGGTAAATAGGGTCGTCATGCCGGTACGACGAAAGTTGTACCCCTTTTGTGAGGCGGAGGCATGGACAGGGCGGAGTTGATTTGGTGACGTGATGTCGTCGGCGGCGCTCGGATCGAGGCCGACCCAACCGGGAGCTGGCTTGCCGCCAGTCCAAGCGGACCAATCGTCCCTGGAAAGGGAGACAATGTTGCCCATAATGGGCTTATCGGGCCTATCAGAGGCGACGATAGGGTCGGAGACAGGTGGCGTCGGAGACGCGGTGACGGGGTCGGAAGTTGGAGTCGGAGACGCCATCTCGGAGAGATCAGAAGGAATAGCGAACTTGGAAAGGTCTTAGAAGAGCAAAGCACGGCGTGCTTGTAGATAAGATAGGTAGCCTAGTTGGTAACTTAGGCGCTCGGAGAGACTTGCTTGTAGGTTGGAAACCGTAGAGTAGAAGATAGTCAACGGAGTTGACTCAGAGCTGCAGCGTAGGCGATTGCGGAGCAATCGGGGAGTAGATCCTTGGAAAGGATCAGCCTGGGTGTCCTTGGAAAGGAAACAATGAATTCCTATAGAGAGGAATTGGCTTGCCTGGAAGGAAGCGTGAGGGGGTTAGCCTATAGATTGGGCAAAATAACCACTTGAGACTATCACCGGAGATGATACTCTAATCGTAGAAAATAGTACGTAGTACCGTAGGAAAATTACTGTAGGAAGGGTTCACACAAAGTACGTTCTGAGAAATTAAAAGCTACAGTAAAATTCGGCACTCAATCGTATGAACGACAAACTCGTCGAACGTGTCAAATGGCATTTGACATTTCGGGTAGTTCGTACGAAATTAGTTAGAGACCGGACAGTACAGCGTATCAAGTTTCACATTTCGATGGATGACCTCACGGTAGCACAGTACAACGATGGCATCGCAGTCCAGTGCAGCGTAGGTTTTAATTAGAAGTGAGGCAGCCACTCAGCCGCAGACCACAGACTGTGATGAACTGCGAGACGTGCGAGACTCTAGGATGCACGCTACCTGGTACAAGTACGGTGACGGATCATGGAACTTAACTCGAATACCTTCCCACTTCATCGCTTGCTTTGACATCGCGTTGTCCTTATCTCTGTTCAGACCTACTAACAATACCTCGCAATCGTAAAGCCATCATGGGGGAACCTCGTTTAAGAAGAGAAGACAACAGACGGCGTCAGGAGGAGGACGAGGAGGAGGGCTTGGTCTCCGATCCCACTGACTTTGGCCCGAGTCGTACAGATAGAGCTGAGTTCTCCCTCGCCACAACCCGTGGTTATTCCGATGCCAAGACAACTCGTAAACCTTCAACACCCGGAGGAGGTGGTGTTTATATTCCACCCGCCAAGCGCCGTCAAATGCTCCTGGAGCAACAGCAGGATGCAGCGCAGCAGCTCGTTCCTACAAAGGAGAGATCCAGTGCCATCCAACAGCAAACTTGGAACGATCAAAAACGCGTCATTCACGGCACCATCAATCGATTGAATGAATCTACCATCAAACCTTTGATTCACGATTTATTCCGCAAGGTCAATCTCTTGAGGTTGCGGGGTATTCTGGCAAAGCATTTGCTCCAAGCGGCGTTGACCTCGACGCAGTATTCCGCGGTCTACGCCGCACTCGTTGCGGTTCTCAACACAAAGCTTCCTGAAGTGGGAGAACTTGTCTTGAAGCGGTCCATACTATCCTTTCGCCGCCATTACCGTCGCAGGGAAAAGTCGCAATGTCTTGCCATGGCTGTCTTTATGGGGCATTTGTTTCACCAGGCTGTCGTACACGAACTGCTGATTCTTCAAATTCTTACACTATTATTAGACGGCGACCCCACGGACGATTCTGTGGAAGTGGCGGTGGAGTTCTTGACTGTCGTGGGCCAAGCCCTGTTGGAAGTTAGTCCTGCCGGGGTTCGTGCCGTCCTTGATCGACTGAGGTCACTTCTCCACGAAGGGCATTTGCAAAAACGAGTCGAGTACAAAATGGAGGTCTTGCTCAAGATGCGCAAAACGGGCTTCCGGGAGTGTCCCGCGCCTATTCCAGAGGAGTTGGATTTGGTGGAGCGCGACGATCAAATTACATTTGAGCTATCTTTGGATGATGAAGATTTGACAAAGGACGAGAACTTGGACGTATTTCACGCAGATGATGACTATGAAGATAATGAAGAAACATGGGCAAAGATTCGTGCTGAAATCCTCGGTTTGGGCGGAGACAGTGACGGCGATGGAGATGACGAGACTGATGATGACGACGACGATGAAGGGGAAGAGGAGGAGGACGAGACTCCTGATCAAGAGTTGGTTGTTTTGCCTTCCAACTCCAAGGCGATTACAACTATTCAAGACCTAACAGAGGCGGACCTGGTGCATCTGAGACGGCAGATTTACCTGACAATAATGTCCAGCGCCACCTTTGAAGAGTGTACGCATAAGCTTACCCAAATCAGTATCCCTCCAGGTCGAGAATGCGAGTTGATCAACATGATCATCGAGTGTTGCTCTCAAGAACGAACGTTTCTTCGATACTACGGCCTGATTGGAGCAAGATTCTGCCTTTTGGACAATCGCTGGTTGGGCGCCTTCCTCGAAGCCTTTACAACCCAGTACACCACTATCCATCGTCTCGAAACCAATAAGCTACGAAATGTTGCGAAGTTATTCGCGCATCTCCTTCATACCGACTCTATGCCCTGGAAGTGCCTTTCTATCATTCATCTGAATGAAGACGAGACTACTTCGTCTTCGCGCATCTTTGTTAAGATTTTGATTCAAGAAATGGCGGAGGCTATGGGTATCGCAAAACTCAAGGAACGATTCGAAACGACTGACCCCGAAATGTCGCAATGGTACAGTGGCATGTTCCCCCACGACGATGTTCGCAAGACCCGCTATGCAATCAATTTCTTCACATCGATTGGACTGGGACCGCTTACAGATGGGCTTCGTGAGTTCCTCAAGAATGCTCCTAAAATGATACTTGCACAGGCTGCCGCGGAAGCTGCCGCAAGAGAGGCCAAGGCTGGCGATGATGAGTCGGTGTCTTCAACAAGCTCTAGCAGCACCAGCAGCTCCGACAGCAGCTCCTTCTCTAGCTCTTCGTCGTACACAAGTTCGTCGTCGTATGACAGCAGCAACAGCACCAGTAGCTCCAGCAGCTACTCTTCCGACTCCTCCAGTTCGTCCTATTCCCGGAGTCGTCGTAACAGGAGGCGAAGAAGCCCATCACCAACCTCAACTGACTCCGACAGCGACGATGCGTACGATCGTCGAAAATCCGATAGGAAGCGCAAGGACGCTGATGGTAAGAATGACAGGGACTCGACACGACAAGATCGCAATAGACCAAAGGAGGGTGATAGCGAAAACAGAAGTAAACGAGCGCCTCGCTCTCCTGATTCTGATGTTGAGAAAGATTCCCCGAGCAAATCTGGACGAGATGCTGTCGTCTTCAAGGAAAGTTCACGCGTGCGCGTTAGCGACAACCGAAGTGGGGCAGAACCTCCGAACAAGGATGATGAGGGCAGTAGTCGAGGTCGATCATTTGATGATGATCGTCGAAAGCGAAAGGACGAGGGGGGTGACCTCCAAGACGGTGGTGGAAGAATTCGACCTGGCGACGATAAACAGCAGGAAACCAAGACCCTCGACGGTCGCGGCCGCGGCCGTGAAGATGGGGATTCTGATCGGCGCGAAGGCAAGGACAAGCGTAGCCGGGACTCTAGCATCCAAAATGATGCGAAAAGTGGAGGAAAGGGCAGTCGCCGTGAGGGAGAAGGACGACGACGGGGCGATTCAAGACGTGATAGCAGCGTTTCTCGTGAGAATTCGGTGGATCGTGTCGACAGAAGAAGCAGCAGATCTGACAGCACCGACGATGATTCCAGACGTAGGCCCTCATCGAGTGCGAGTCGGCACAGATCCCGATCGAACGAGGATCGTCGCGACGACCGAAAACGACGACGATCTCCTTCCTCATCGTCGTCCTCAACATCAAGCAGCGACAGTGAAGACAGCCGCAGAAATCGACCGAAACGCCGTCGTTCCGCTTCTTCCGCGGATGAATCGTCGCGTTAGCAGTGAACGAGAGTGCTATAGAGATGTGTACACGAGGTAGCATCCAAGTCTGTGGAGATCCTCGTATGACATATTGCTGGCTACCTTCAACTATTATTTAGTACAGTGCCTTTTCGGTTGTCTTCATCGTGCAGCACAAGTATAGTGACCCATTCCATCTGCCTCGATGTAATAGGGGAGCGTACCATAGCTTGTTGGCGTCTGACTAACAGACGTTGATGGAGAAACGAGTGTGCTCGTTGCTCGCACCCACGACTGACATCTTGGTCGCGAATCTCGCTCATGTTTGGTCGACCATTTCTCATCACACAAAATGTAATGAATTTCGCTTTGATTGCTTCTTTATTTCATCTGTTTGCTATCCGCAACAACAACACCAACGATTCATCCAACATGCAAATCACAAACATCTATCCAGTGACAGAAGAAGACATTCCATACTTGAAAGCTGTCTTGGACTCGAGCGAACTGTTTCCCTCCGAGTATCTCGACGACATGATTGCTGATTACTTGGACAACCCCACGACAACAACGGATATGTGGTTCACAGCAAAGACTCATGACGATGATGAAAAACCCATTTCGATTGGATATTGCGCTCCCGAAAAGCTAACCGAAGGAACCCACAATCTATACGCACTGGCTGTTCACAAGGAATATCAAGGACAAGGAATTGGCAAATCCATGGTATCCTACATTGAAAAAGTCCTCAAGGATCAAGGTAATCGTATTCTCTTGGTTGAAACATCTGGCACAGAAGCGTACGCCAAGACTTGCACTTTTTATGAGAAATGTGGTTTCACCAAGGAAGCCACCATTCGTGATTTTTATGCCGACAACGATGACAAGCTGGTGTATTGGAAGCGACTGTAAGGACTGCACAGCCGACGAATTCTAAAATTGTAGTTAAAATTGCAGCATTTTAAATTAAGGGCACTTGCGATTCACAATCGCAGATCCCCATTCCTCATATTCCTTTTTTGTAATCCACATGTCATGAAAGGTCCCAAGTGAGCCCAAAATACTGCCCCCCAACCAGGAGCACACGGACCGTTCTGGCATGCTCGGTGACAATACCTTGACGCGCCACCCCGGGGTGTGTTGATGAATTATGGTCTCGGTGTTCTCTCGCACAAAATCTGGCAGTGCCGATTCGGTGGGGCCCAAACACGCTCCACCACCCGCCAGCACAACATTGGCCAACAGTTGCGCCTGCTGATCACGGTCACACGCAAATGCAGCTTCACAGATCATGGCAGGAATATGACTGGCAGTAATGTGATCCTGTTGTAGAGATTGTAAGAATGGACTGCAGGCCTTCTGCAAATGTTTCCAGGTAGTTGAAAATGGAGTAACTTTCTTGGATGCATCCTGACGGCGTTTCAAGAGACCCACAGACGCGCTTTCCGAATATTGTTGTTCGTAAAAATCCTTATCTTCGTCATTGTCCACATCTAGTGCATCAGCTTGTTGGATGCGTGCCGCCAGGAGCTTATTCACTTTCGCCAATTCCGCCTCTCGAATCCCATCATCATTCTGTCCAAATACAATATCCGGCACTTGAAATCTCTGTTTGGCAGGTACGTCAATCACTGTCCCATCTGGCAATTCGAATGGTTTCGAGGGAGCTGTAAATCCAGGATCCGACACTGCCAAAACAGCAGCACCACTGCCCTCCTCTCGACATTGTTGCGCCACGTGCAGTCTTGTCAATTCATGAATATCAGGAGATCGCATCTTGTACTTTTGAACACGATACAGTGGTGCGAATGGTGCCTTCAATAATGTATCTAAATTTTGAACAATCATTTGATCCATGTGTCGTGTCCCCACGGGCAATCGTCGAATGCCCTTGCTTTCAACGTATCCCTCATGGACGGGTGTCACGGTCGTTCCGGAATATCCCACATCCACCACAGTACCTGTCGTACGACCACAGGCATAACATGCCATGGTCGCATCACGACCCAAAAACATGGCAGGAACTTGTAATTCTTCCATACAAAGTTCCAATACTGCCTGTCGGAGTGGTGGAGGATTGTAGGAGCGTTCAATGAGAAGCAGTGGATGGTGGGTTAGACGAGAGTTCAAGGAGGATTCGTATCCATGTTGGAGGTATTTTTCCACTAGATGGTACCACTGATCATTCTCGCCGTACCAGAGACCTGTGCCGTCGTCGACTGGATTGGCTACCTGATAATCGGCGTCGTTTTCGAGAGGTCGAGAGAAGTAATCGTATTTGATGGTGAGACCTGAGCCGTCATTATTTTGTTTCACTGCAGTGTTCTGTATTTTGCATTTGTTGAGGAATGCATGTTAGATGAATAATAGGGAGTGAGAGCAAGTGGCAATGAGCACATGAGCACGTACGGATCGAAAGTACGCCTTGGGAAAGTCTTCGCCCGCAAAGCCAATCTTGGTGGCATACGATCCGATGTCGGCAACTACCGCATTGATGTTGTCTCCCGGAGTGAAAGTATCCTCCGCCAGACATCTCTTCACAACAGCTTCAGCGAATAGAACGGGAATCGTCACAATAGATTGGATTGATATGTACTTTCGGATGGCTAATGTGAGACGAATCGGAACTAGCATCCAACGTCAACTCCAATTCCATCCCTTGTCGCAGCTCAGCAACTCTACGCACTCTCTTACGTTGGCGCGCCAAAATCGTACACCTGACAGACATTGGAGGCAATCTTTCGATCACACGTTACCGTTGATTTGCAGTTATGGTGTAGTCGTGTACCCCAGTACTGTAGTGGATTGAGTACGACAACCGTAGCTCGACCGGAACATGTGACAACAAAAATCACAATCCGAGTATACGCCTCACCTTGTCGTACCAAGATGAAGACTCCAACCGCAGCAGCAAATAGAATGCTGTTTCTTAGTGAATCCAACGTAAAACAATGTTTGTCAATGAAGGACTGCATTGACGTGAATCGGCAAGCATTGATATCACTAACGAACAATGGGGGAGGGATTGTCCCAACCAGAATTGCACTACCGTACCAATCCTCGCCACTGGCAACAACAACATCCACTACACCATCGACTCCATCATCACAAGATTGGTCTCTCTTCAAACCTGCCACCTACCAACAGTCAGATGGTTCCACGTCTCACATGGGAATGAAACTTGTTTCGGTCCGATCTGAAAATCCTTCTCGTTTTGGATTGCCCATGGTCCCCGCCACAATTATGGTTGTGGACCCACCATCGGGTATGGTCGAAGCGGTCGTGAGTGCCACATACTTGACGGCGGCACGTACAGCTGCAGGAAGTGCCTTGGCAACACAATTGTGTTGTCGTTCCAATTCCAAACATGTTCTTGTGTTTGGTGCTGGATGTCAAGCCGAATGTCATTTGGAGGCTATTCAATGTGTCGTACCGACGTTGGAACGAATTACTATTGTCAATCGTAATCGAGACCGAGCTGATACTTTGGCAGCACAACAGACGCTACCAACGACGGTTCTGGAATTGCAAGACACAATAGCGATTCAACAGGCCTTGCAAGATGCCGATATTGTGGTGGCATGTACGAATACCATGACGCCACTCTTTGATGGAACATTCTTGTCCAAAGGATGTCATGTGAATGGTATTGGATCCTTCACACCGGATATGCAAGAAATCGATGATGCTACAGTGCAACGATCTATTGTTCTCATCGATACACCTGATGCTAAAAGTGTGGGTGATTTGAAAGTATTGGGACTAGTACTACTAATGCCACGAATTTGTTACTTGTCGGCGACGTTCTCAAGACTCCAAATCTCCTTGAGAGGGACCGAGACTGCACATTCTACAAGGCAGTTGGAACGGCGATTCAAGATGTCATGACAGCACACTTTGTAGTTCAGCGAGCCAAGGAACTTGGCCTTGGTCAATATGTTGACATGAGCTAGGGTTGACGACGTCAGTTGGTGGGATTCCCTTGATTCACAAACGAAGAAAACTTTGCACATGACTTTTTCCCACGAAAACCGATCGTTTTAAAGTGTTGTCAGTTGTCATGTGGACAAAGTCAGTCTTGAAAGAGACAAACTCCTCACAAAAATAAAACCTTGAACAAACACAACACGACGCGAAGACAATGGAACCCAACACGAAATTCATAATCTTGAAATCTCATCCGAATGGCAAATATCCTGGACTTCATCCAATGATTCAAGCATGGCGAAGTGTTGTGATGGACCCAGCCAACAAGGGCTATGAATTTGTCGTGGATATCACCACGACTCCCGACCTCGCGGCCGATCAGCGTGAAATTGGTAATTTCCTTCGCAACAACTACAGCCGATTGCACCATTTGAAAATCAGTGGTGATCGAGCCTTCCACTTGAATCTGGTTGTGACGGGCAACACCATTGTTAATTTAAAGGCGGAACGCAATGACGACGATGATGCTGATGTCACTTGGAAGAACAATCTTGATGCCCTTCCCTCATGGACCGAATCCGACAGTGACGATGACGACGGCGCCAATGAATCCGACGACGATTTTGATTCCATGGCACACAGTTCACCATTAGTTGGATTCGACTCTCAGATCGACTCTCAGTACGAGGATGTCGAATTCACTCAAGCATATTGACGAGACCAATGATGATTGCTACGTAATCGTATCGTAACATCATTCTCTTGTTTCTCAACGCTTCTATATGGTAGGCCCACATATTACTACTTTCATTTTCTAGACTATGCTGCGAACCGTCCATTGAATGGGATAATGATACGGATGAAACAATTGTCATTATAAAGTCTCCGATGCCTAGGCCTTTCTGAACCACATAATCGCTCCCCTCTCACAAAGATTCGCACGGCCGTCTAACGAAGTCGCCATCGTCTGCGTTTAGATCTCCGTCTCCGTCGGTCGGCCCGCAACACTGACAAGATTGATACAGTAGCGATTTCCCTTGCGATCTGGCAAATTGTGTCCAAGATGCGTCCCATCCACACTGATGGACTCGCCATTCTTCATGCAACGCACATATTCCCAATTAACTTCCTCATCCCGGAAGCTAGGCCAACCATGTGCCTTGCTTTCCTGAACAAATTGATCCCACGTACGGCCACGCGGGGCCGTGAAGAGCAACTTTCCTGAATTGGAGTCGTAAAAGCTAACGTACTGGTCTCGTTCCAGATCCTCGACGGCATCGTTCAAAAATGTTGTCTCGGTAAAGTACGACGAATGCTCGGCGTAATGTCGATTAAAATTGCAGATACTATAACCAATGAATGTACTGCACTGTGAGTATACGGATGTTGTACTGGAGGCAATGGAAAATACATTCGAAACAATGGCAACGACCAGACTTACCGATCTGCGAGTTCATTCTTGCAGTTCCAACGCAAGTCCGATTGCACGGGAGTATGAGATGTGCCATGTGCCTTTGGGGACATGATGCTTTCGTCTGCCACGATTGGCAACTTGAGGTCGGGTGTTGGAGTCATTTTGAGTTGTATGTTCTTTAGTTGTGGTGAGAGTTTGATAAGATTTGATTTGTGAGCTGAAGGGAATGGGACGAGGAAAAGTTTTTCCATTTCGTGCTTGGGCCGTAAATTGGGTGCCAGCTCGAGCTGAATGGTGATCTGGTGATGGAATCTTGGATTTCTTGGATTTTCTCTTGGAGGACTGTACCAGTACCTAGTATTTCTGCTACTACAGTATTGGCCACACGTACATACGGCATACGGAATACGGATACTTCGCAGAAGTGACAGTATGCATATAACAGTTTGCCACCGGTAGACGTGGACGGAAACTCTTGGTCTCTCTGACGTTGTACAAGTACTGTACTGCGAGTAGGGATTACTGTATGCATAGAATGAGGTTGGACGATGGTTGTAGCGGTACGTTAATCCAGTAGAGGCTATTTGGTAGTGCATCGTTACGGACGAACTCTATTTGTACTGTAGTACTAGTACTCCGAGTACTAGTCGTAGCTCATAGATTCCACACCTGACCATGTGCTGTATCGTACCCTGCTGTGATGTACTCCGAGTTTACCAGTAGACTTGGAGCAATGCTGCGCCCATAATTTGGCTGATGCGCGCCGTTTTTCTGTCGCAGTACCAGACCATATCTTGTGGAAAGCTTTGGCACGTTCCATTAGAAATGCCAACAAAGCCTTCGTTGTCATATCACATATCATACATACTTCACCCTTGGCAACCTCCTCATTGTTTGTATTGTAAACATGGCTTTACTTCTTGCTGAAGAGCACGAAAAAATGATACGGAATGATAGCACCGACGTTGTAAGTTTTCAAGAGTACACAGAAGACGCAATCACCTTCCATGTAAGCCGACATGGCCATTTGGAAGTTTTTTGCTGCGAGTTGTTGAGCGGAATGGATTATGTGAACATTTCTGATAAGGATGATGAAACGGCCCTCATCTGGGCAAGCCGCGGTTGTCGTTTAGACGTCATTCGTGTGTTATTGAAACACAATTTGGTTGACTTGAACGTCGGTGATAACAATGGCGAAACAGCCCTGATTTGGGCAAGCCGTTATGGCCATATGGATGTCGTTCGTGAATTATTGAAGCACGACATGGTCGACATAAACATCGCCAGTGAAGGTGGTGACACGGCCCTAATCACGGCAAGCTTTGAGGGCGAATGGGTAGTTGTTTTGGAGTTGTTAAAACACAATGTGATTGATGTGAACATCGCTAATGAATGTGGTCATACAGCCCTTACCACAGCAAGCGAATTCGGACATTTCGAAGTCGTTGCTGTGTTATTGAATCACAGCACGATCAACGTTAACATCGCTAATGGAGAAGGCAAGACTGCCCTCATCTTAGCTTGCGAAGAAGGCAGCTTGGACGTCGTTAGGGAGTTATTGAAGCACAAAATGGTTGATGTGAAGATTGCTGATGAAAATGGTGATACGGCTCTTATCACGGCAAGCCGTGAGGGCTATTTTGAAGTCGTTCGAGAGTTGTTGAAACACGACATGATCGATGCGAACATCGCTAATACATGTGGCGATACGGCCCTTATAATGGCAAGCAAATTCGGGCATTTCGAAGTCGTTCATGAGTTATTGAAGCACACCATGATCAACGTGAATTGCGCTAATGGTCACGGCAAGACTGCCCTCATCTTGGCCAGCGAAGATGGCAATTCTGTAGTCGTTCAGGAGTTATTGAAGCACAAAATGGTCGATGTGAACGTTGCTCATCAATTTGGTGAAACGGCCCTCATCGTGGCAGTCTCAGATGACCGTTTGGAGCTTGTTCGTATGTTATTGAAACACGACAGGGTTGATGTGAACGCCACTGATGAAACTGGTTGTACGGCCCTCACTTTGGCAAGCGAATTTGGTCATCTGGAAATTCTTTGTGAATTATTGAAACACAAAATGGTGGACGTGAAGGTCCCTAATGCTCGTGGTGAAACGGCCCTTTTCTTGGCAGGCCAAAACGGCCACTTGTCGACTGTTCGTGAGTTGTTGAAACACGACATAGTCGACGCGAACGTCGCATGTAAATACGGCAAAACAGCCATTGTTGTCGCGAGCCTCAAGGGTCACTATGAAGTTGTCGAGGAGTTGCTGAAACACGGAGATGTGGATGTTAATGTTCAATGTTGTCTTGGTAATACATCCCTCATGTGGGCTTGCCTAACGGGTAGACCCGACATTGTTTCCTTGCTTTTGAAACGAGGCAATGTGGATACGAAGCTGAAGAATAAAGCAAGATCGACAGCGCTTGATGTTGCGCGCAAATGTGAAATGCTCGATATTGTGAGCGTTCTTGAAGAGCATGCCTATCAAACGCGGAAGAGACAGAGATTGACACGAAGCTGAGTTTTTCAGTATCAGAAGTGACGTTGGTGGGCTTTGGGAGGATGTGAGACTTTCTTTGCTGTGCGCTATTGGCTGATACTCCCAGATTGAGTAGTAGTCGCATTTGTCAAATAACATTCATTTACTGAATAAACATAGGTACTCCTGCATCAAGCTTTAAGCAGTTCGGATCTATTGTGGATTATATATCGATCCTTTACGTTCGTCCCTTACAATGCATACTATTAGGCAGTCGAGTAGCTGTACATCTCGTCAAGCACACTCTGGAATTATTCAACTCGAAGGTGACTCTGCACCTGGTCACGAATACGTCGGTCAAGACCAACAATACGAGCTTTGAGGTCTTTGAATCGACTTGAAATATGCCGATATGTTCACACGGTAGTCTGTATGTTGAGCTCATTTTGTAGGATCGCGCACAAAGCAATGGATAAAAATGACGTAAGGTTCGAAAGCAAGCCTAATCCAGCAAAATCGTTGAGGCTTGCGCTGCATCTCACACTCGGCAAGCAAAGCGTAAAGCAAACAGTATCGTAAAACAAACCAATTGAACATTCTTGTTGTTCCGAGTTGTTGTATGAATCTTCATCACTTTTGCTTCACTTCAGGTGTCTAGCAATTGATGTCCTGGAACAAGAATGAGACTGTGTATCGAACGCTTCGTCTCCGACTTCGTGTGATATGAAAAGCAGTCATTGTCAAGAAACGTTGAAAGGTTGTTCGTTGATTTGCTTGAAGGCTACTGCATCGTTCAATCCATTTTGGCGCACAATGTCCAACTCATCAACGTGAAGGTAATGACCAGTAATGTTTGATTCTAAAATGGCAAAGAGACCGTCGACAATAGATTCAGCTGTCCTAACTCCAGATTGGCCATCTGGTTTTGGAAAAGACAACGTGTTTACACTGCCCGGACTCAGGGAATTGACTTGTATGCCCCTCTCCCTCAATTCTTC
Organism: Fragilaria crotonensis; assembly: GCA_022925895.1. NCBI lineage: Eukaryota > Bacillariophyta > Fragilariophyceae > Fragilariales > Fragilariaceae > Fragilaria > Fragilaria crotonensis. The sequence goes on from JAKSYS010000033.1 coordinate 127,567, forward strand.
AGCCATTGCTGCCGTGAGGCCTTCGAGAGCAAACTTGGATGCGACATAAAACGAAATGTCAGGTCGTGCAAGTTTGCCTGCACGTGAGGAAATATTGATGATCCTGCCTCCTGCTTTCATATGCGGTACCACAGCCGACGTGACACGATGGACTGCAACAACGTTACTGTTCAAGACTCGTAACAAATCGTCCGAGTCCATGGTATCGAATGTTCCCTTGGTGGATTGGGAAACACCAGCATTGTTAATCAAGATATCAATGCCACCCCATTGCGAGACAATGGAATCCACCATGGCATGAACTTGCTCTGAATCATTAAAGTCAGCAACAAGCTGCAACGGCGTGTGCAAGTGCGGCCCACCCATCTGGATTGCTGTTTCTTGCAACTCACTCGCTGTGCGACTAGTGATGGCAACCTTGGCCCCTGCCTTGGAGCAAATGATTGCAATCGCTTGGCCGATTCCTCGACCGGCACCTGTTACCACCACGCGCTGACCACCAAGACGTTGATCGAAATCGCATTGGTGAGACATGCTGGTGAGAGTTCAAGAGTGATGATGCTTGATGCGAGATGCGAGTGATGATATTGAGAAACATTGCACATGTGTGTCTTAGACGTCCGAGTATTCATCCTACTGTAGATAAAGTTCTATTGGAACACCTAATATGTTTTATTGCTTTTTGGTATATTTTTAATTAGTTATTTTCAATTATTATATGTATTTTCATGTATTTTTTTATCATCGACTGTGATACTGCTGCAGTGCCCCGAGGAGATGGCAATGCAAAGGTAAATTTATTAATAGAACAGCCTACTAGTGCGTTCGTCCTTCTGAAACTACATTGACTTTGACAGAACATTGTCTTGGGCTTTGATCGGAGCCCGAGAAAGCGCTTCTAATCTTCAAGTCACTCATATCTGCTCCAAAGTTGAATTAGTCGTCCTTCAACTGTCCCAGCAATGTGTTCCAGTCGAAATGACCAAAGCGAGGAGCAAACCGAAACGACTGCTCATTATCAAGAGTCATACCCTCAATAGTTTGATGATTCATTACTTCCTCTTTGTCGTCTTCTTCGGCATCACTTGGCGACGATAATTCAATATCATTGAGTACCTGCCATCCTTCGGCAATTGCAAGTGCATTCGTTAAATCTGAAGGCACCTCGGGGTCAGTTGGGTTGATGCGGATCAAGTGACCGCGAGAACCAAGCTGACGGGCAAACGATTCGACCGGGAAGCGAGTCACAGTGGGTGTATTATACCCTGCGCCAACCTCAATAATTACAACTGTGCTATTTGAATCACGATGCGCCTTCATCCAATGACGAAGTGCGTCGTTCTGCGCCTCGTACTTTCCGTGAAGGAAACTGCTATCGCCGCGAACATTCCCAAAGACATCTCCTCCACAGTACTTGCATGTTGGGATCAAGTGTTCTGGAATAAAGCCGTCACTGTTAATATGCGGCACGACCGAGTCCAACATGGGGCGGGATTCGAAGACTGCATCCTTACGACACGCCCTCTTGCATTGGTAATACGTCCACTCTCCCTGAGGAGTATAGATTCGTTCCTTGGCAAATCCGCTACGCTCAAAGCATCAATCAACATTGCTCGTCAAGACGAAATAGTCCTTCTCATTCACCATATCGAGCAATGTTTTGTATCCCTCATTTGGCTCAAACTGCCAGCGTTGTAGATGCATGTGTTTGGCCCACATGGCCCATTTTGCAGTCATTGGCACACAACGGTCCTGGCCTAGACCCATCACTTCATAGCTTGTCCTGTAACCCCACTTGACAAACCACGGATAGTGCTTCGCAAAGTCGGTTTGATTGACGTAAACCATTTCACCTTCCTTCACAGACATGCCAGAACCAGCACAAATCAAGATTGCATCGGCTTGTTCGATCCACGTCTTGGCAAGGCGCAGCGTCCTGTCGCGAGTCGACGGCGAAGATGAAGGACAAGAATTGACTCCATCGTCGCCATTTTGCTGCTGCGGGGTACCTAGGTATGCAAGTCTTTTCTGGTAAAGATCTTCGTCGTTGTCAGAAAACACATTGAAAACTATCAAATCGACCTGGTCAGGATGCGCTTCAAGCCATTCCAAGACCGATGTGACGGCAATATTCGATGCCTCTTCCTGTGGGAAACCAAAAAGACCAGTGGAAATGCAACAAAAAGCGATTTTTCGAATGCCCTTATCTGCACATTGCTGTAGGCAGCCTTGGTATGCAGATGCAAGAAGTTCACGATCAGTCGCTGTCAATCTAGCACCCTTATCAACCTGTGGTCCAGTAACATGAACAACGTAGTCACTGGGTAAGTTGAACCCAGGTGTAACAATGGGCGGCGTTCCAGCGTGAAGAGGATAGCCTCTTTGCTCCATGGCAGTTCGACATTCCTCACGAAGACGAGGACCGGCCGCACGGTGGATGACATTATCAATGCATCGATGCTGTGGTGTGAAGCAACCCAGGCCAGCATCGTTGGCCGCATTGACAATGGCGTCAATCTGGAGAGACGTAATGTCACCCTTCCAGATTGCCACATGTGTAGTTCCATGAAAAAGTAGACGATTTGGAATGCTTGTCCACGGAATGACCGGACGCCGACGCGAGTGGACTTGATCGAAGAGGGCCAACTGGTCGTCACTCCATTTGGTATTGGAAGCAATGAGCAAGTCATCGAGAATGTCCCTTTGAGCCTTGAGAGAATCGGGAAGGCGTGACACATCAAAGCGAGGATGATCTTTCTTCAGCACAGCCATCAAGGCAGTTTGAACTTTGGATATATTCATGATACAGTCCTGCTTGTTTTTTTGGGTTGACAGATGCCACTATGCCACTATGCCACTGTGAAATTTGAAAATTGTGAGAACGTCAACATTTTCTTCTGTGGGGAACGGTGTCCACTTGCGCATGGTGCGCGAAACTCCGGGAACTTCGGTGAACAAAGAACAAAGTGTATGTCAGTTTGTCTGTTGATTCGTTATACACGGAGTACGAGTAGTACTGTACCCGGAGTAGTATCATACTGTAGTATGTAGTAGGGTCTTGAAACAAAGCCAATTGGATGGGTTTGTGTTTTGTTGTCGTTATGGACAGTACTATGTGTACAGTACTCAGTTCTCGATGGCTCTGGCGTGTGCACGGAGTACTACGTAGTACAATCCTACGTCGCAAATGTTACCAGAGTAGCACATTCCAGATTCCAGACAACATGCGAAGTGGAGTGCCGTTTCGCAATGCCGATCTACTGCTTCACAACCAAATGCGAACCTGCGCCTCTGTTATAGAGGCACTCAAGGCACTGACAGGACGAAGGATCCTGGCATGTGTGCCCATGTGACCTGTTCGTTTTTGTGAATGAGACAAAATACACTAAAATTGAACTTTAAGGAAATCCGAACCCTGGGAGGTTTCCTGCAGCAGTAATCCGACAGAGGAGAACCCTGATGTGCCTCTTGTTGTGAATTTGCCAAATGCTGAAGTTCACATTCGTCGTTTTGAAAATCTATCAGCCGTAGGTGCCAGGCACTACTTCCGAGATCGAAAAGAAATGCGAACCCTGAAATCGACAAAGGAACGGTGTGAAAGGAATGTGAAGTCACATATTTAAACTTTCTAATCTGTACTGACTCGGCATCCATCACAAACAACAACCGCCAACAAGAGCAACAACAATGGTGCTTTCTCCTCCGATCATCCGTTCCGTCATGGGACCAACGTTGCTGCGCACTGGCGCTCGTCGGTTCAAGTCCCAAAAGGTGCTCACCGAAGATACCATGTCCCAAGCCCTCCGACACATGGAGTATGCCGTCCGAGGTGAAGTAGTCACTGCGGCGACTCGCTTGCAGCATGAGATCGAAACGGACCCAGCGTCTCATCCTCAGATTGATCATGTTCTTTACACCAATGTGGGAAATCCACATTCCGTGGGTCAAAAATCGCTTCATTGGCCCCGACAAGTTATGGCCTTGTGCAATATGCCAGATGAATTGGGTATTGATCATCCCGATGCTCATCGGATCTTTCCAGAAGATGTGATTAAACGTGCCAAGGAGATCAAGCACATGTCCATGCACGATCAAGGCACCGGTGCGTATAGTCATTCCCAAGGGCACTTGGACTTTCGAAAGCACATTGCCTCGTTCATTGAAGCCAGAGATGGAGGAGTTCCTTCCAATCCTGATGATATATTCATGACGAATGGTGCTTCGACTGGCATTGACATGATTCTGCAAACCCTCTTGGCTGATGAAACATGGTGAGTAGCTGCACACTTCCATTCGGATAGTCGTCAATCGACCAGTTGTGTGCTCACCACGTGCATCTTCTGATATCCTATTTCTAGCGGTGTCATGATTCCAATTCCGCAGTATCCACTCTATTCTGCAACGATTGCCCTGAAAAAGGCCCACCAAGTCGACTACTTCCTCGATGAAGCTAACTGCTGGAGCATGAACATGGATCATCTGGAAGAAAGCTTGGCGAATGCTAGGTCCAAAGGGATCAACGTCAACGGATTCGTCCTCATCAACCCAGGCAACCCTACTGGCCAGGTCCTTTCTCGTCAGGCCATGCACAATATCGTTGAGTTCTGCGCCAGCCACCAGCTGGTGCTCCTGTCCGACGAGGTCTACCAAGACAATGTCTACGATGGCGAATTTGTGAGCGCCAAACGAGCCGCCTACGAGACTGGACTGTTGGACAAGGACGCGATCGAGCTGGTGAGTTTCCACTCCACCAGCAAGGGGCTGTACGGGAATGCGGACATCGTGGCGGGTACATGGAGGTGGTGGGGATGGACAAACGCGTCGAGAGTCATCTATATAAGTTGGCATCGGCCTCGCTGTGTCCCAATTTGGATGGCCAAATCATGATGGATTTGATGGTGCGTGGTCCCGATGAGGGAACGGCATCCTATAAATCTTACCATGAGCAACGAAAGGAGATTTTCGAATCTTTGAAACGGAAGGCCAAGTTCATGGCGGACAGTTTGAATGCGATTCCAGGGTTCTCATGTCAACCCGCTCAGGGGAGCATGTATTGCTTTCCATCCATTGAGTTGCCAGACAAGGCCATCGAGGACGCGAAGCGCCAAAAGCTGGACCCGGATACCTTCTACGCCATGTCGTTGTTGGAGTCCACAGGTATTTGTGTTGTTCCGGCATCTGGCTTCGGCCAACGAGAAGGACGACATGGCTTTCGTACTACGTTTTTGCCGTCGGAGCAAGAGATGGCGCGAGCGGTTGGTCTGATTCGTCAGCACCATGAAGAGTTCTGTGCGAGGTACAACTAGCGACAAGCAAGCATCCTTATTTCGTGAGATGTATGATCATTCCCGAGGGTTGGGCAGATAGTTTGCCTTTATAATATCCTACTATATTATAAATTAATTGTGTGCGTGCGTGTGTGCGTGCGTGCGTGCGTCTGTTACGGAGTATGACCACTCTGGGGTACTGGATCAAATGTTGCACTGTTACGTGGATTACATGTACTACAGGTCTACAGTACATAAACGGACGGTAATTTATGTTGAAACGACAGTGTGTTACGTTACTGAACTACAATACTGTACGAACATGGAATACTCATTGAATTTGCTGTGAACAGGGAACAGGTTGCTTGGGCATGATAAGTTCCTGGTACTGTACTTCATGAAGTTTCCTACGTTGGTACCATGGTACTGCATACTGTAGGGGAAAAAAGTAGTGGTACGGAGTACGACCAGGTTGGGGGTACTGTACGTCCAGTTTCCTGTAGTAGACACTCCGATCAAATGTGAGGCACCCACTACTAGTATCTTATAATAATGTCCTATACGCGGAGGTTTCCAACATCGGACTGTGCTCTTCGAACCGGAACGGAAATCCCGATAAATATACTACGAGTTTCTTTTCGCGTAAGTTTTCACTCTTTGTAGGCCTATTGGTCAAGGACTATTCATTCTGACAAACCGAACCCTGAATGTTACCACGACAGACCAGAAATGCGAACCCACAGAAATTAATCAAGAAAGCAAGATACCAATATTCCTACGACACATCAAACATCACAAAAGCAACTCTTTCACATGTGAATGAAGACTTCATTCACCGCAAACAACGTCAACATCGACCACAGCCATGCTTGTTTTCCCTCCTGTTCTCCGCACTTTTGTGGGATCTGCTGTTCTGCTCTCCGGCACTTGTCGGTTCATGTCCGAAAAGGTGCTCACAGAAGAAACCATGTCACAACCCCTCCGTCACATGGAATATGCTGTCCGAGGAGAAGTTGTGACTGAGGCGACTCGCTTGCAGAACGAGATCGAAACGGACCCGGCGTCTCATCCGCAAATTGATCATGTTCTTTACACAAATGTGGGAAATCCACATTCAGTGGGCCAAAAATCGCTTCATTGGCCCCGACAAGTCATGGCCTTGTGCAATATGCCAGATGAATTGGGAATCGACCACCCCGAGGCGCATCGGATCTTTCCAGAAGATGTGATTCAACGTGCCAAGGAGATCAAGCACATAACGTTGCATGACCAAGGAACTGGTGCGTATAGCCATTCCCAGGGTCATTTAGGCTTTCGACAGCACATTGCCTCGTTCATTGAAGCCAGAGATGGAGGCGTTCCTTCCAATCCGGATGATATATTTATGACAAATGGCGCTTCGACTGGCATTGATATGATTCTGCAAACCCTCTTGGCTGATGAAACATGGTGAGTAGCTGCACACTTCCATTCGCGTGGTCGTCAAGCGCCTCCTTGTTCGAGGGCGTGAGGTTTAAGAGGTGCTTGAGCTCACCACCTGCACCCTCTAATGTCCGATCCTCTAATGTCCGATCCTCTAATGTCCGATTTCTAGCGGAGTCATGATTCCAATTCCGCAGTATCCACTCTATTCTGCCACGATTGCTCTAAAAAATGGTCATCAAGTCGACTACTTCCTAGATGAAGCTAATGGCTGGAGCATGAACGTGGATCATCTGGAAGAAAGCTTGGCAAATGCTAGGTCCAAAGGGATCAACGTCAACGGATTCGTCCTTATCAATCCAGGCAACCCTACTGGTCAGGTCCTTTCTCGTCAGGCCATGCACAATATCGTTGAGTTCTGCGCCAGCCACCACCTGATGCTTCTGTCCGACGAGGTTTATCAAGACAATGTCTACGATGGCGAATTTGTGAGTGCCAAGCGAGCCGCCTACGAGACTGGTCTATTGGACAAGGACGCGATCGAGTTGGTGAGTTTCCACTCTACCAGCAAGGGACTGTACGGAGAATGTGGACATCGCGGTGGGTACATGGAGGTGGTGGGGATGGACAAACGTGTCGAGAGCCATCTATACAAGTTGGCATCGGCCTCGCTGTGTCCCAATTTGGATGGCCAAATCATGATGGATCTGATGGTGCGCGGTCCCGACGAGGGAACGGCATCCTATAACTCTTACCATGAGCAACGAAAGGAGATTTTCGAATCTTTGAAACGGAAGGCCAAGTTCATGGCGGACAGTTTGAATGCGATTCCAGGGTTCTCATGTCAACCCGCTCAGGGGAGCATGTATTGCTTTCCCGCCATTGAGCTGCCAGACAAGGCCATCGAAGATGCGAAGCGCCAAAAGCTGGACCCGGATACCTTCTACGCCATGTCGTTGTTGGAGTCCACAGGTATTTGTGTTGTTCCGGCATCTGGCTTCGGCCAACGAGAAGGACGACATGGCTTTCGTACTACGTTTTTGCCGTCGGAGCAAGAGATGGCGCGAGCGGTTGGTCTGATTCGTCAGCACCATGAAGAGTTCTGTGCGAGGTACAACTAGCATCAAGAGTACATCCTTGTCTAGTGAGACATAGAAGAGAGAAGAGCAGAAAACATGCAAGTAGAGCTCAGTTTTAATGTTGTATTTTCTCCTCTCCTACTGCTTGTGCCATAACCCTGAACTGAACGTCGTTGTGGCATATAGAGGCCTAGTCGCCAATTTTTATATCCTAGCGCTGGGCTCCAATGTACTCGGCAATCGTCGTCACATTCCACGTCAACTGAAACGTAACAAATATACCCCCGAAAGGTTGCGTGTGAGGCATGGTGCATGCTAGTCAATACCGGAACACACTTATGGCTGAGAACGACCGGTTCTTTCGCTGCCGACTTCGAGCGACGAGTTTTGCTTGTCAACATGGCATTGACGGCCCTCGTCTGAGGCAAAAAAGAATTAAAGCACACATGGATCGCGACTGTTTAGTGTTTAGTCTACAAATCATTGCGCGGAACTACGCCGTTCGCAACTGATCGCCCGTAGAACAAAGGACTAACCCTGCTCATCCATTGCGTACTCCATGATTTGATTAACGTTCCGATAAACGGTAGGATCCGAACACACGGCCAAAACGGTGTTCAGTGAATTTACTCCATCTCTTCGGATCTCCATGCAGCATTCCCAATCTCTGGAAAGAAATCTCAATACTCCTGTTGCAGCTCGCTGCAGGACAACGTCGTTGATATCAAACATCATGGCTTGCAGGATCGTCGAACATGCTCCAGCATTGATTATAGCCGAACGAAGGCTAACCCTTTCTCGAGCAAATAATTCAAGGAACTCACACCCTTGCGCCATGACCGAGGCATCATGCATCATTTTTGTCATTGTGGCGACGACATTTGTCAGGATTTCTTCTGTTATCAAATGGCGGTTGGAGGGTATCTCGCTGATCAAGGAAACCAGACATTGAAGACCAGTGGTCGTGACTTTATTTGACCAGTCGTATTCTGCCATAGCACCTAGGACGTTATGGACAGAGTTGTCCGAGTGTAGTGCGCCGACGATAGACTCCTCCAAGGAGTTCACAATTTGTTCCTCTAATAATGCGTCGTCCTTTGCCATCGCGTCAAAACGTTCTAGCAGTCGCGATGCATGGCCAGAACCATGCTCCCCCTCTTGCGCTGCAACACCCTCCAACGTCGGCAGAATATCAACAACTTGCATGAGCTTCCGCAGATTGCGCTCATCATGTGTATAATTCTTTAATGCAAAGGAGGCTCCAGATATCACCATCGGGTCCGTCGGGTGCGCGACTATGGCGCCCACAATGACCTCTATTTCTTCATCAGTTGCCAACGCAACTAGTTGCTGGTCCAAATCGACAGCGACATTGGACAAGAATGCACAACCGTCTGCTTGAATGCCCGCCACGGATCGATTCGTCCTCATTGCTGCACACACGTGCTTAACCCCGTCCAAAGCTCCGGTCGACACCCGGACTTCCGGTTCGGGTGACAATGTGCGCAGGCATCCCATTGCAGCTCGAATCACACCTTCATTGTTTTGATGATCCACGATGCATTTGATCACGCTTGCTGTCACTCCGGCTTGAATGATGATACCTCGATTACCTCGATCAATGGATAGGGCCCATAGAGCTCCGCAGGCTTGTTCTTGGATTGCAGCATTGTCCAAGTTCCGTTTCATGCAGAGCAACATGTCATGCGGAGCTGTGGACGCCATTATGATTGCCCTGAATTGGTCGTTATCCTTTGCAAGATCCCAAATGGTGGCGAGGCAGAATTGTTGCACTTCGGGGCATTCCGCGTACTCCATGATACTTCCCTGCAAAATGTCGACCGCAAGGTCATAATTGCCACCGTGTCTAAGATCCTTGATGAGGGAATGCAGATCGTCCACAATGACTTCTTCATTCGTTGGTGTAGGAGGTGGCGATCGCGTGAGGGGGGATACTGAAGCTTCTGTGGAAGAGGTCTCGAACTGATCATCATCTGGGGGAACGTCAGGATTCCTCACCAGTCGATTATTTAGAGGATCGGGGGGAATCAACCTTCTTGGCGACGAAGCCGATGATGCGGATGTTGAAACAGCCATCAGCCTTGAGGCACTGTCGCTGCCAGCACTGCTGATGGAATGATAGTCGTTATTGTTATTCGCCGTCGTAACAGCAGTGCGAATCAAATGAGAGAGAACGGGGCTGCTATCCGATGGTGGTGGCATGCGATTCGCAAGCAACGATTGACGCACCGGTCGGACTGAACTCTGGAGACAGAGATGGTCGAACGTAATTTCACTGTGATCACCGTCGTGCTCCGAGTTATCGTCACTTTGCTCCGAGTTGCTGCTGGGACTACGAGGTATTCCTTCGTCAACTCGCATGGACCGCGCGTGGCGATCACTGTTACTGTACGTAGGATGGATGATGACGCAAAACTCTCGTCTGAATTTCGGTTGCAAGCCGAGGAGGTCGCCGATGGTGCATCTGCTCCGTGAATTTGTGTGGAAGAAATGGCAGCGACCTCAGAGGGCGAGTTGAACATACTCGAGTCTCGTGGTCGGGGATGCAGTACCTGTGAGGAAGGTGCAGTTGAAGATGCGATGTACTCTTGAGATGCACGGTACTCCATCAGGGTTGGGGAAGACACTGAGGTATTTGCACCATTCCGTGCCCAATGGACAGTTGTAGCTATGATTTGGTCTGCGTTTTCATCTTGCGTTTGCTCCACTGGTGGACTCCTTTCGGTTGCTCTATGTCCGTCGCGTTGATTCATGGGCACGGTCTGTCCTGACCTTCGGTCTGCTGATGATCGATGAGCGCGAAGAGTGTCATCAGTATCTCTTGCGCTGTGACGACGAGCGGATGTAGTGTGTCGTCGATATTTGTTTCGTTTGTCGGGATCTAGCTCTGGATGACATCTGAGACACTTTCCGTCAAGAGACTCGCCTTTGGCTGTAAGAGGCACTTGCGAACTCCACAGTGGATTGAAGCGATTCTTTTATTAAGAAGAGATGAACAGGGGACTCTCCTAGTCTACGACATTCAGTACAAAAACCTCTTCGTAGACGTTCTTCTCGAATTTGTTCCACTGTCAAGACGGAACCGTCGCGATTGAGGTTCATGTCATCGTAGCTGAGGCTCATCTTTGATGACGTTGTCGACGTCGATATCATTGTTGATGGCATTGCACTCTGGATTCTGAGTAGTTGATTATGTGTACGCTAGTGCCTGAGTCCTTGGGTAGCCAACTCGATCTTATTCGTTGTTCGTTGATGCTGTGCGATGTGTGAAAGGATTGTGAGCGCGCACATTCCAGTAAGTAGTACATGAGCGCACATATACCATGCTCCTACGCTTGTCTTCCTCGTGAGAATTTCCCCTAGTACAAGTACTACTGCATGGTACTCGAGTACAGTCGGAGAGCCATCGCAACAGAGAAATGCATGCCCCCCTTTTTCAGTCAAGCTTCGTATCCGGGAGGCTGCACGTATGATGATTTCTTCGATTCACACTTATTAGTCCCACAAAAGTCTTTACGTCGTAGACGCTTTCCTTTGTGATCCGATTTACTACAGTACCGTAGTTCTTTACTACATATGCATACAGTACTCGTACTCAGGGCTCCAAGTGCTCATTTCATCATCACGGACCACGGACACTCTATGCATACCAGGTACACAGTAGTACTTCTACCTATAGAATTGTATCATATATCCTACTCCTTTTTAAATTTGCTTTGTGCGTGCGTGTGTGTGTGTGTGTGTGTGTGTGTGTTTGTTACGGAGTATGACCACTCTGGGGTACTGTTGTACTGTTACGTGGATTGCATGTACTACAGGTCTACAGTACATAAATCGACGGTAATTTATGTTGAAACGACGGTGTCTTACGTTACTGAATTACAATACTGTACGAATTCAAAGTTACTGGATGGAATGCTCATTGAATTTGCTGTGAACAGGTTGCTCGACATATGCTACTGTAAAACACCAGTATGTATCATACTCCGATCAGTTGTGAGGAACCCGCACTAGTCATATATGATAATTAGTATCCTACTGTACTGGAGTATAATACTGAAATTATTTGAAACGGTATCGTATGTGTACAACGACAATACTTCAGTATTGTATGCAGTAGCCAGTAGCCAGTACTCGCAAATCTCGATGTGGACATGCTATCGTACTTGTGTACAAGTACTCTATAGCAGAGTCATGCACGGGTACCCAATCCGCGGTTTACCCGTACCCGTACCCGTACCCGCGGATCGCGGTACGGGTTCGGGTAGAGTATTGAGGTCTCGGGTACGGGTACGGGTAAGGGAATTCCCATTTCTTACCCGAGGTTTTACCCGACCGCGCGTAACGCGCAGTTCAAAGAGTACTCATAACCTGTAGTTATCAAACGTGCTTCAACGATAGCCCGTAGCCACTGCAGTGTAGCATAGTAAGCAAGTTAACAAAAGTTAAGAATTTAACCTTCACCCTTTCAAGGGAATGCTTTACCTTTACCTTTCACCCCTTAAGATATTGATTGCTTTACCTTTACGTTTACCTTCACTTTGCCCTTAAAGGATGATTTCCTTTGCCTTTACAATTACTGTAAATTTAAGGAATGCCTTCCCTTTTTCCAGTACAAGTACCCCTTATCAGGAAGATGCATACGCGGTCCATAGTACTATTGGGAAGCCATAGAGACATCTTACTCTAGTTCTCATCAAATGATTGAAGAGTACAATTCATCAGCAGCACATCACCAATCAAGCTCTCTGGATGGTCAACATACAAAAAGCAGCACTGTCGTACAGGACTTCCTCCATCCAATCTTCTTGCTTGCTCCTCTCTCTCGTCGTGCTTATGACTGCATCCATTGATTCAGCTGGCACCTGCATAGCTAAAGCTGCCAGCATTTGTTCATGACAATCATAACCAATACTGACCTTGGCAAGCTTCCTCCACAATCTAAATAGTATGATGGTTGGTCTTCGCAAGAACAGTGTCTTCGCAACACCAATGTCTAAGAAGGTGAACTCTTGACCAACCATCATGTTCTTAATCTGTTCACAAAGACCAGATGGGGGACTGTGTACTATGCTGCCCAGCAAGCAACAACAGTAAAGGTGGCATTTGCTTTTTGCCTGGGGAGATTATGAATGCTGATCTTGACATCAACATGTGTGACAAGCTGAAGCAGCTTCCATAGAATCATAGTGTACTACCGGTGTTCAGCGTTTTCAGTACTACGCCAGAAACCAGCGCACAGTCTTTTCTGTTTTGTGCATAAGCTGAAGTCAGAGTCAGAGATGCAAAATATAATTCTTAAAGGTTTTCTCACTGTTCCATCCATGGATTTTTGTATTCCTTTACTCAACGCTCACTAGCTAATGTGAAAGTCAATGCACAAGCCCCAAATGTACAGGGTGCAGGGTTCCCTTTGTATTGCAAAATCTGAGGGCTGCATTGGAGATGCAGAACAAATCTTCTGTCAAGGATTGTTGAGGGTATATCAGAAATGTTTTTGACACCCTAGCATTGTTTGTAGTGAGCTTACATATTGGTTGAAACACAAGTCAGTGCACAGGCCCCAAATATACAGGGTGCAGAGTCTGCTTTGTAATGCAAAATCTGAGAGCTGCATTGGAGTTACAGAACAAATCTTCTGTCAAGCACTATTAAGGGTATATCAGAAATGTTTTTGACACCCTAGGAATGTTTGTAGTGAGCTTACTTATTGGTTGAAACACAAGTCAGTGCACAAGCCCCAAATATACAGGGTGCGGGGTCCACTTTGTAATGCAAAATCTGAGGGCTGCATTGGAGATGTAGAAAAAATGTTCTGCCAGAGTTTGTCAAGTTTACATGGATGATACCGACGGCATCCTTTGATTGTAGTGGGTTTATATACTCATTGACTACTGTGCAATTCAATACGTAATTTACCACAATTGCTTACATAGGGGTTTTCACTTAAATGGATATTCTGCGGTCAGACATTAATATTAAACAGAATTGTGCTGCTGTGTTTTGTTGAGTGTGTATGGATTATATTGATAGCATCCTGAGATCTTCTCAACCTTTTATGCTCATTGACTTCTTGGAGATTCAATTATGATCTCAAAATGCTACCAAAATAATACACTAAAATGATCAATACTCAATGAATTTTGGATTTTGAAAAAATCCAAAACGGGCATTTACTCCATCATCAATAGCCTGGGACTCATTGACAGAAGCTCCGGTAACGAAAGTCGATGCTGGGGTTGTTATAGTGCACCTGATAAGCTCAGAACATAAAGTTCTTCTGATTTGTGTAACTACAATACTAGTAGATAACATGTGATCGCATCATAAATTTCACATTAACTTATGTCACTAACACCAACTCTAACTCCCAAAGCGAATATCATTGCTGGAGCTTCTGTCAATGATTCCTAGGCTATTGATGATGGAGTAAATGCCCGTTTTGGATTTTTTCAAAATCCAAAATTCATTGAGTATTGATCATTTTAGTGTATTATTTTGGTAGCATTTTGAGATCATAATTGAATCTCCAAGAAGTCAATGAGCATAAAAGGTTGAGAAGATCTCAGGATGCTATCAATATAATCCATACACACTCAACAAAACACAGCAGCACAATTCTGTGTAATATTAATGTCTGACCGCAGAATATCCATTTAAGTGAAAACCCCTGTATAAGCAATTGTGGTAAATTACGTATTGAATTGCACAGTAGTCAATGAGTATATAAACCCACTACAATCAAAGGATGCCGTCGGTATCATCCATGTAAACTTGACAAACTCTGGCAGAACATTTTTTCTACATCTCCAATGCAGCCCTCAGATTTTGCATTACAAAGTGGACCCCGCACCCTGTATATTTGGGGCTTGTGCACTGACTTGTGTTTCAACCAATAAGTAAGCTCACTACAAACATTCCTAGGGTGTCAAAAACATTTCTGATATACCCTTAATAGTGCTTGACAGAAGATTTGTTCTGTAACTCCAATGCAGCTCTCAGATTTTGCATTACAAAGCAGACTCTGCACCCTGTATATTTGGGGCCTGTGCACTGACTTGTGTTTCAACCAATATGTAAGCTCACTACAAACAATGCTAGGGTGTCAAAAACATTTCTGATATACCCTCAACAATCCTTGACAGAAGATTTGTTCTGCATCCCCAATGCAGCCCTCAGATTTTGCAATACAAAGGGGACCCTGCACCCTGTACATTTGGGGCTTGTGCATTGACTTGTGATTCAACTGATGAGTAAGCTCACAAAAAAATCCAAGCGTGTCATGAACATCACCAATGCAACTGAAAGAAATATTGACAGGACAATCTCCTGCATCTCCAAGTCTGACCGCAGAATATGAATTTAAGTGGAACCGCCAATCTGCAAAAGTTGCGTACTCCGGGGTTTTGCATACTGACTTGCGCAACAGTCAGTTTGTATTGAAAGCTGTTTGAATCAATTAGTGTCAACAAAGCAACCAAAGAAAATTGAACAAACACTGACAGAATAACTTCTTCATGTCCATAACTGACTACAGTTTTGCATGTGAGCACGGATCCCACACCTTGTAAGCAAGTGTGGATTTGCTTGTGCATTGAGTTTACCAGAAGTCACTTACCATCAATGGGTGTCATCAATACCACAACCAATACAAACTCAACAAATCTTGACCAGATTTTTCCATTTCCCATTTTTCCATTTCCCAGGTTGGCCACAGGATTTGCATCTACTTAACTAGGATCCCATACCCAAAATAGGGATTTGTGCATTGAATTCAACTAGTGTTGATGGGTATGGATAGATAGTACTGACAATCAAAGGGTGCTGTCAATACCCCCAATACACACTTAAGAAACCATCATGACAGC
This sequence comes from Fragilaria crotonensis, assembly GCA_022925895.1. Taxonomy (NCBI): domain Eukaryota; phylum Bacillariophyta; class Fragilariophyceae; order Fragilariales; family Fragilariaceae; genus Fragilaria; species Fragilaria crotonensis. The sequence continues at coordinate 143,224 of JAKSYS010000033.1, forward strand.
TAGCTTTTCATTTCCAAAATGAGACTTTTGGCGTATTGTTTTGATAGCATCCTGTGATCATGCATTGAATCTAGTTCAAGAAGTCAATGAGCTTGGAAAGTGAATTGCTTCTAAGGATGCCATCAAAGAATACAAATCAATGCACACCAAGCAACCCACACCAGTATGATTTTGTTTTATCTTAATGTCTCCCTGCTGAATATCATCCATTCAAGTGGAAACCATCCAATGTGCTATACTTGCAAATCACCCATTGAATTGCCCACGAGTCAATTGGTTGGCATATCCATTACAATCAATGGGTGCCATCAGTACCACCAAAAAAGCTTCATAATTCCAGACAGAAGCATTTTTGCATCTCCATTTCAATAAGATTGAACTGCCTGCGAAGGTGGCCCGTAAGAGACGCTAGAGTGCCAACAAATGAGTTGTCACACAAGAGTTATAAATTCGCTCGCTGCAAGACAAGATCAAGCTGGTGCAATGTACACCAGACGCGATAGAATCCTGGTAACGTGGCATTCCCAAACCGAGCCAACTCCGCGATACTGATCCGTCATGCTTGCGGCACCATCCGTTGTGATAGAGACCATTCGGCACCTCCAATCAGGGACAAGGTTGTCTAATACTCTTGAGGCCAAATCACACATGCGTTCTCTGGTGTGACGCTCGCGCATTGGGATGGCCATTAAATGCAAGTTTGAAAGTACACCATTCCCGGAAACAACACAAATCCTCACATCTAGATATGAGGTATCACTTTTGTTTCCCCCATCAAGGGCAATCAAGAAAGCCCATGAAGCATGGAAAGGCCGAGCGTTTTTTTTCATGTCTTGCATAACCCTTGAAGCTTGTCTGAACAAAAGTCCGCTTGCAATCATCTTTATGCATGAATAGAACTGCATCTTTGAGGAAACTGTGGCAATGTAGTGTTCCTTGCTGGCTGCTCTAGTAGTACCACCATCATCAACATCCTCTACAAGAGGCTCTCCTTCTTGTAGTTTGAACACCAACATAAATTGCTCCTTGGTCATTGTATCATCATCATCCGGATCATAGTGCATGTCACCAATGATTCCTTCCACTATGGGCTTGTCAATCCACACGTTGATACTCATTTCACTTGAAATGGGCCGCCTGAAGAACTTTGTGGCTTCTGCTACTTGTCTACTTCCGGCATTCTTACTCGCATCAAAGAATGACTCCTTTTCTCCTGACGGGAGGACATTATACTCCTCAAATCTCTCTGGATGCTGAGCAAGCATATGGGACTTCATGTGATCTTGTTGCCATGGCTTTGTGAACAGCTTGATATTGGATCTTGGTCCTCGCCCATGATTGCTGCTCGCTTCTTTCCTGAATGCTCGACAAAATTGACATTCTGCGGAGCAAACAACGCCCGTTGCTTGCAGCATCCCGAGCAGTCACACGAAGCCCATAAGCCTTCAACCACCGCTCATTGAATCGAGTTGGCTTTGCAACCTTAATATTCTGCTTGCTGTTGGCCTGCATCCTGCATTTGCTTGACAACAACTTATGCAGCAATGCTTGCATGAATAAGCAACTCCAAGACGTCAGGTTTCCCTCCAAAACGTTGGCGTACAATACTACCTCCTATGTATTCCACGCAATTTTAAACTGGGGTAAATTGGAGTGTCTATTTGGGGTAAATATCCCAGAATAAGCAAAATACCCCAGTTTAACACAGCCTGGTGGCAGGGGATTGTCTGGTTTGGCCGCCTCTGTGGCACTGTAATACTCTATAGGAACAGAAGCACGTTCCCACTACTAAACACTGTGTCGAGTTACGACAGTGCAGACATGTTAACCCTAACTCTAACTCAAAAAAAAAAAAAATCCGCGGGTACCCCGCGGGTAGGGAAAGAATGTGCCGGGTACGGGTACGGGTACCCGTACCTCCCTCGGTCTTACGACCGAGTCGGGTCGGGTATGAAAAAGCTTACCCGTGCATGGCTCTGCTCTATAGTGAGCGTGAAAGTTATACAAAAAGTTATACAATAGGAGAACAACATGATCAGACAGTTTTCAGTCATGAGTCGGACATCAAGATGGGCAGTGGCAACAATAAATTATGAGACATGCGAACTGTGCATAACGATTACTCCGATTGTACTATATCCTTACTACAGTACCATGGTACAAGTACCCGTAACCCGTACCACGGAGTATGCGATACGCGGTACGTGATACGCAGCGCACTCGGTACGGCCTACACTACTGATGAAGCCTGAGTAGCAGTGCTTACCTATGTTGTATGATAATCTACAAAAATCTGAAGGATGAGACCCAGCCAACCCCTAATCAACACACCTGAGATTGCAGACCTTGTGCTTTTTGTGTCCAGTGAATTTGATTTTATATCTCATATGGCTGCACTGTACTTTTGCAGGTGGTGGGGTCATTTTTAACCTTAGCCATTCTTGGGGAAAGCATTTAATTGACATACCTACAATCTTGTCATGCTCCTTCAAGACAAGGAGCACAATTTTGCTGATTTGGTCAAATTCCCAAAGGGTACTCACACATGCATTGCTGCTTGCCCTGAATCTGTTGACTGCAGGATTTGGAGGATACTACAACTGCAACACCATCATTCCTGCTGCCCCAGAAGCTCAAGCCACATTCCACCAGAGTCAGATTGGAATTACCAAATCTCATGTCTCCTATGGACAGCCCAATGTTCTTGAGGTTTAACCTTGATTCCTTGTTGTAGGCCTTCCAGCCAGCACTGAATTTTGTCGAAGTGAACGTCAATAAGTTCTACTGTGCCATGGCAGATGTCAGGTCAAATTTGCCACAGAACAAGAATGCCTGCTGAGTGGCAAAAGATGATCTTCTCCATGGGCAAACAACACAGATGACCAAAAGCAAATCTTGCCAATGATTGAGGATACAATTGTGTTGACTCAAGCACCTCCAGCTTTGAGGCAGTCAAGTAATGACAAGCAATACTGGCCTTCATTTGGATGAAACCAACAGGAAACAAACATCACAACATGGAATGCCAATGTCGCTCATAACCCAACTTCCATTTTGGAACAAGCCTATTTTCCTTCAATCATCCCATTGGCTGATAATGTGTTGTCATCGTGCTATGACTTGGCATGCACCACAAAGTGACAAGCAGAATCAGATTGAATTGTTGGTGAGCAGCACATGATACAATGCTGCACAAACAATCAAGCAGGATCAACAACCTTTGTGTTTGGCCAATGTCCATGGTTGAGAGGCGTATTCAGAATTTCATGTTGACCATGTGTTAATGGATTCTTCTGTGATTCAATAGATATGGCATGTAAAAATCACCAATGATGAAGGCGTATTCAGAATTTCATGTTGACCATGTGTTAATGGATTCTTCCGTGATGCAATAGCTATGGCATGCAATACTCACCAATGATGAACACTTGAATAGCATACCTACACAAAAACATGTAAATGCCAGCTGTATGTGAGTTGACCTATGCTAGCAGTAATTCTCACATGTTGATATCATTGTCTGTTGATATCATTGTCATGTGATGTTGTTGACATTTGAGCTTGAGGTCAGTGGTCCCTGTACAGGTAGTACGTGCGCTCAGCGTATACTCCGTACTTGGAGTACAGTATACAGTGTACAGTACATGGTATGGTGCATGGTGCATGGTGCATAGCAATATGGTACTGTGCTAGTTCTCTAGAGTACTGGACTACAACGACGAGTAAATGGAGAAAGGAATGAAACCGTGACGTGTTGCACGATGTACTACGTATACTCGAGTACTGAAGTACAAGGAGTCCGAGTTCCGAGTACACAAGAGCACGTAGACTACTCGTAGAGGGTTCAGTGTTTACACTTTACACTCCGTGACTCGTGACTGCATCATTCAGTACGAGTGTATGCATATGCATACAACACATCTGAGAACAATTCTCGTACTGTAGTACAAATGTGTACTGGCAGTACCTGCTACTTGGACTAGAAAACGTGGTACTGTACCTGGTACTCTCTCACTTAGAATCTTATACAAGAGGGGTATAACTTTCAAAGACTACAAGTCGGTAGAGGCATTTTTACACGGTTCAAGTTAGTGATTGCTACTTCAAGTAGAAATGGAAACATATACAAGATGTGTATAACCCTGACGTTTAACGGCAATATTTGTATATGTTTCCCCAGTACTCTATGATACTGTAGAATGTGACAAAGAAATAAGAGTGCCATCTAATCGTACTGCACACTGCACACGACCAAACCATGACTAAATCTCAATATGAAGCCCCCAGAAAGAACGACTCTCCCTGGTTGTGCGTGACCAAAGGAAAAGATATGGTCTTCAATAGCAAACAACACTTGAGCTACGGGGTCTACGCTGAGCTTTAGATCAATACACTCTATGGCACGTACTACAACCTCTTCCCAGCGACTGGAATCCGACGGTTCTCGGCTACCCATCAGTCAATAGTGTGTAGCTTGGGATTCCTCGCTGCTTCGGCAAGTCAGAACAGCCTCTCTCTGCATTGGCAACACTGTCGAGATACGGCCCAGCAAACGCGCAGATCCAATCGCGCCCACCATCCTGCCTATCACTGGAGCTGACTTATTGTAGAGTTCTGCTGAGAGAGTGTCCATGATCATGTGATGATTCTCCAGTCACCAGCACTGTTGCGTAGTAGTATTCACCATGGACACTACTGGGATGCGATCCAGAAACGACACAACTTCCTTGACGCTATTCTTGCCACCAAAATCCCCCGTCGAATCTATCATGAGGTCACAAGGCTGCCGCCATGCACACCATGCACTGCTGTGCTTTGGGGGCCCAATGCAGAGCAGCCTTGGAAAAATGGCATCAACTGGTCTCTCTGGGAGAGTAAAGGTCCGAGCATCCGCACATTTGAACTCCACAGTCAGACGCTTGTGCGTCTCCTTCGGAAGCGCGCAGTCATGGTCACGTTGGTGTCCATTCCAATGGAAATGGTGCCGTAGTGTGCCGTGTCCAATGTCAATTCACCTGAGGCCTCTACAAATGTGAGATAGAGCGTGCCCATGACTGGAGCATGAATATCAGCTCATCAGCTTGTTACAGAGAAGCCATCACAAGGGATGATTAGAGCTGTACCAGCACGACAGTCAAGCATTCTCTTGCAAACCAGCAATCCAACAGTGCCCCTGTGAGTCACATTCCAATGCAATCTTAAATACTTCATTACTTCCTGTCAAGAGGGTCCAACGTTGCCTCGAGCGAACAGTTCGACCTGAAAGCATGGCATTGACTTCCTCGACCTTGGGAGAAAAAGTAATGGCACAACAATTACCACATTTTTTGTTGGGCGTTGTTTGCAATTGATCGACCGTCAAGCTGAGGAACTACCCAGCATGTCCGATAAATTCTCCTTGATCGCAGAAACGTTGTGGTACACGGTTAGATCTTCCGGACACACGGCTAAAACATTGTTCAGTAAATTTTCTCTCTGCCTATGGATCTCCATGCAGCATTCCCAATCTTTGGAGAGAAATCTCAATACTCCCGTCGCAGCTCGCTGCAGGACAACATCATGGACATCAAGCATCATGGCTTTCAGGATTGTCGTGCATGCTCCAGCATTGATTATAGCCGAGCGAAGGTTAACTTTTTCTCGGGCAAACAATTCAAGGAACTCACAGCCGTGTGCTATGACTGAAGAATCACGCATCATTTTCGTCATGGTATCGACAATATTTGTCAGGATTTCTTCCGTTATCAAATGACGAGTGGAAGGCACCTCGCTGATCATGGTAACGAGGCATCGAAGACCAGCGGCCGTGACTTTAGAGGACCAGTCGAATTCTGCCAGAACACCTAGGGCGTGACTGACAGCGTTTCCCGAGTGTATTGTGCTGACGATAGACTCTTCCAAGGAGGTCACAACTTGATCTTCTAGTAAGGCGTCGTCTTCCGCGAACGCGTCAAAACGTTCCAGAAGTCCTGAAGCATAACAACGAGAACCAGGCTCTCTCTCTTGCGCTACAACAGCCTGCAGCGTTTGCACAATACCAACCACTTGCATCAGTTTCCGCAGATTGCGCTCATCATATGAATAGTTCTTTAATGCGAAGCAGGCTCCACTAGTCACCTTCTGGTCCGTCGGGTGCGCGACAATGGCGCCCACAATGACTTCTATTTCTTCGTCAGTTGCCAACGCAACTAGTTGTTGGACCAAATCTACAGCCAGATTGGACAACAATGCACAACCGTCGACTTGAATGCCCGCCACGGATCGATTCGTCTTCATTGCTGCACACACGTGCTTTACACCGTCCAAAACTCCGGTCGACACGCGGACCTCAGGTTCGGGGGACAATGTGCGTAGGCAACCCATGGCAGCTCGAATCACATTTGCATTGTTTTGATGATCCGCAATGCATTTGATCACCCTTGCTGTCGCTCCGGCTTGGATGATGATTCTTCGATTCGCTTGATCAATGGATAGGGCCCATAGCGCTCCGCAGGCTTGTTCTTGGATTGCAGCATTGTCCAAGTTGTGTTTCATGCAAAGCAGAATATCATCCGGAACTGAGGAGGTCATTACGCTTGCCCTGAATTGGTCATAATCTTTTCCAAGATCCCAAAGGGTGGCGAGGCAGAATTCTTGTACACGAGAGCATCCCGCGTATCCCTTCATGGCTTCTACCAAAATGTCGACCGCGATGTCATGACTGCCGCCGTGGTGTAGGTCCCTAACGAGAGAACGCAGCTCTTCCACAATGGCTTGTTCATTTGCTGGTGTAGGTGGTGGCGATTGTGTGAGGGGCGATGCCGAAGCTTCTGTGGAAGAGTTCTCGAATTGATCATCGTCTGGGGGAACCTCAAGATTCCTCGCCAGTCGATCATTGAGAGTGTCGGTAGGAATAAACCTGCTTCGTGATGATGCCGATGATGCCGATGATGCGGATGTCGAAACAGACATCAGCCTTGAGGTACTGTCTCTGCCAGCACTGGAGGTAGAATGGCGATCCTCGGCACTGGAGGCAGGATTGCTGTTATTGTTAGACGCCGTCATAGCAGCAGTGCGAAGCAGATGAGAGAGAACGGGGCTGCTATCCGATGGTGGTGGCATGAGATTTGCCACGAATGATTGCCGCAGCGGTCGGACGGAACTTTGGCGGCGGAGACGATCGAACATGATTTCAACGTGGTCCCCGCTGTGTTCCGAGTTGTCGCCATCGCGCTCCGAGTTGGTGCTGGGACTACCAGGCGTTCCTTCGTCAACTCGCATGGACTGTGCCAGCCGATCACTGTCATGTCGGGTGGATGATGAAACAGAATTCTCGTCTGAATTTCGGGTACAAGCCGAGGAGGTCGTCGATGGTTCATCTGCTCCAGAAAGTTGTGGCACAGAAATGGCGACCAACGCAGAGGGCGAGTTGAACAAACTCGAGGCTAGTGGTCGGGGACGAAGTTGCTCTGATGATGGTGCATTTGAGGATGCAGGGGGTTGCTCCTGAGATGCGTGGCATCCCAAAGCTGGGGACGACACTGATGGAATTGCACCATTCTGGGCCCAGCGGACGGCTGCCGTGATGATCCCATTATTGTTTTCAGCTTCATTTCTGTTTCCGTGTCCTTGGTCTTGAGTCTGCTCCATTGGTGGACTCCTTTCTGTTGGTCCATGTCCCAAGGGTTGATTCATGGGTGCGGGTTGTCCTGTTCTTTGGGCTATTGATGATTGTAGAGGTCGTGAAGTGTGATCAGTACCCCTTTCGCTGCGACGATTTGCAGATGTGGTGCTTCGCCGATTCCCAGATCGTCTGTGTCTGTTGGGATTTAGTTCTGGATGACATCTGAGACACTTTCCGTCAAGAGATTCGCCTTGGACTGTAAGAGGCACTTGCGATTTCCACAGTGGATTGAAACGATTCGTATTGATGCTGAAGAGACGAACAGGGGGCTCTCCGTTTATGCGACACTCAGTGCAAAAACCTCTTCGTCGACGTTCATCTCGAATTCGTTCCTCCGACATAACGGAACCGTCGCGATTGAGGAGCATGTCATCGTATCTGAGGTTCATTGCCATGTCCACTAGTTCTTCTTTGCGGAGTAGTCCCCTATTAGCAGTACTTCAGAGCAGCTGATTTGATCTACGAGAGTATTTGTGTCACTACCTCAATATTACAATTGCTGCTTCGTTTGTGGTGGGCGTAGTTGGTCCAGGCGTGAAAGTAATATATGAGATGTGAGACGCTTGTATGTGGAGTATGATAAAAGCATGATACATACAGCGAGTGTATGGGATATGAGATATGAGATATGAGATATGAGATATGATATGAGGGTATCGCTCCATCGCTCCACTACTGGAAGTAGTGCACTTGTACTGGAGTACCAGTTATCCTGATATGTACATACACTTCGTTTGTATGCATACATAGAACTCGTGTCGATATTGTGTGAGTCAGTAGGAATCCTACTGAGCCCTCTCCTACTAGAGCGATCGCATGAGAGAGCGATCGTATGAGAGACTGTGCCCCCATGGGGACACATGTTTCAGACATCAAGCCGTTCGGCCAGCTGCGCATGTATGATTCCTTCGATTGACTTTTGTCTTAAGCATATAAGGTCGTGATGACGTGATGACGGTTGACGGTTAACACTGGACAGGGCCATTATGTCCTGTTATTGACGTACACACTCTTGCGTCCTGAAGGCCTGAGTACCAGGTACACGCGCACGTATGAGGTCCAGATGCTTTTTGTAATACCAGACTTGAGTATCCCGCAGTACATGCAGTAAAGTACGGCGCATGTGGCCATGTTCCTTGTGGAGGTTGAGTTATTTCAGGAGTAAATCCTCTTTCACCACAGAGTTCTCTCTCTACTAGCTAGAGACTAGAGAGACAAAAACCAATACACCATATAGATACAGAGAGAGACACAATTTCTTACTGTTATTACACATTCGCGGTCTGTCAACCGTTTTACGCGTAGCAGCAGTAAGAAGTTGTCACGTAGTATTCTGATCAAAGGAACAGGACCTCCACCGCCTTTGGGAGACCATCCCAATGGGATAGATATCTCTCACCCTAATAATGCTAATGACAGTGTCAACTGACATGAGCCACCGACACAATTCCCTAAAAGCGCCAACAATTCAGAATCTGTCAACCTCCGCCTTAAAAACAAGAACTCAGCGTACAAAGTTGTTGGAAATCCTACATGGAATTGCTACATTCTCTTCGGATATCACGCATACACTCACTATTTCCAGTTTGACATGCAATGGGAACTTATGATAAAGAACAATGATGACACTATTCAGTTTATCTGGGTGAGCTAGCTACAGCTATTTGGTAGATTGTGGAAATCCCAACACTGGCTGCTCAAACAATGGGCCACCAACTATAGTGCGAGGCCTCACCTCACAAAATATCTTCCACTGGCAGTCACTGCTGATACTACTGACCCGCATCTTGCCAGAAAAACAGTGATGAACACAATTTGATTGATGTCGATGACGTTGAACAACACTGTGGCAACAACAGCCTCCAAGGTCATGACCTCAAGTGGATGAAAGTCCATGGTAAATCCAAGGCTTGGAAGCCCTTAAAACTCCTATCCCTGAATCCCCTCCAAGAAATCCACCTCCAGCAGCAATCAACTCCATGGAAATCATACCACCAATGCCACAAATCTGCCTCCACAAGCAGCACATGTTCCACAAAATGGTCTCACGTTTGTACACCTCAATGATGGCACTCTCTGCGGTATGGCTGGTCAAATGGAAACCAGATAACTATCTTGAACTATCAGAAGATGACATGACATGGAATCTTGTGGCAACCAACACAATTCACTACATTCTAGCAATGGTGTCTGATGCAGTGATTTTCCATGGAAGAATGGCTCTGCCAGCACCACCAACATACCAACCCTTGATTTGACCCCGGACAACCTTCTCCAGCACATTACACCAAAAGTCATTTCAGTTGAGTCAATGTAAATGGATACGTAGAGCTTTTGCTTGTTTGTGTCTAAGCACTTGTCCTGGCAGGTGGATCAACCACCCCGTAGCTAACAAAGAGAAACTTTGAAAGCACAATGCTGAAGTAAATCTTCTAACTCCTCAAGCCATAGCGGCAGCTTGCTTCTGATGGCAGGATGTAATGTTTTAATGCACCCAATGTTCACCCAGCAAGCCTTCTATCTTCCGAATCGTCGTCGTTGTCTACCCAACCATTTGCCATTCTTTGACATCGGATACGACTGGACAGGACATTCCCCATCTAACAGTACGTTGTGGCGAAAATCATGTCGGAACATTGACATAGATGCTTTCCGGCTACTACTTTCAAAAATGAGCACCGCTGAAGTTGATGCAATTTCCCATGACATGGCAAGAACACGAATCCTCACTATGGTCCCGGCAATCCAAAATGTGGATCTTATTCGGACGGAATATCGTCGGGCGACTGGGAACATTGAATGTAGTCATTTTGTAAGTGGTGGTGGGCAATGACTTTAATGGATAAGCTCAGAAACAGTCTGCAGTGCTGCGGCACAGAAAGGACAATGACTTAATGAATAAGCTCAAAAACAGACTACAGTGCTGCGGCGCAGAAAATGGAGGCAATAAAAGAAGAGCTCAGCTACCGGATTTGCTCAAAAATATGGTACAAGCACAGCAAGCTTTCAAGAAGTACTAGTAGGAATGTATTTCCTCCTTCAACCAACGTGATGCTAAATTTACAACTTAAATCCATGAGTCAAGCCCCCACAAGCTATCAATGTCCCCACGATTTGGAGCTCTCGTCTCGTAAAATGCTCGGTCCATCAACTAGCTAGCTACTAGAAATGATGCCACCTCTCTTGGATATACTCATGCAAGATAACTCTCACTGCAAACACTGATTACAGATCTGAACAGCATGGCACAAGACATGGGAAAATGTACTGTTTTACTCCAGCAGTGCCCTACAGTTATTTACTAAATGTTCTCGGTACATCCTTTACTGGGACTGGAAATCAGGCCATCCTCAGGTTCAAGAGATAACACCAGAAATGGATCAGAAACTTCAACTGACAACACAAGGGGCAAGCATTATGACTCCGATCAAAAGATGTTCTTTAGAACACGTGAGTCACATCCTAGGCCTAGCTTTAGCAGCACCGGAGGAAAATTTCTCAAAAGCAGCAACTGAGAGTGTTGCAAACAAAAGCAGGCGATATGGCGATAAGGCTTTGATCTCCTAAACTCACATCCCAGGATATTAAGATCATGTTCCATCAAACAATGTATGCACCTCCAATGCCATATGCTCTACTAGCTTTCGCGGTAAATGAAGAGGAACTTGCTCCGGTGCAAAGGCAAGTACTGGCTTCAATTCTCCAGAGCGAAGCTTGGCTACTCAAGTAGAATCCCTACGGCGATTCGACACGGACCAATTGAACTCAGGGGGTTGGAACTAATCCACAAAATGCAGCTTCGTGTGAGTGGTTTTGAACATATTCAAGGAGTTGGGATGTGGAATTTTAACATCAGGGTACCCCACAATCTGATAAGCTTGGAAGATTTCTTGGGTTGCCTGCTCTGCAACACATCATTCTGGGGTGCTGATTGTCATGATTTGATGAAGGTTGGAGTAAATGTCTCGGTCAACAATTGGCTTTGATTATCCAGTAGGATAGTAGGCAAGGTAAGGTGGGCAACCGCATGAGGACCTCCAATCCATCAAAGCATCGACGCAATGCTACTGTTAAAATGGATGAGGTAGGCTGATGTCATCGTCTTCCAATCGTCCCGCCGTGTCCCGTATCATCCCTGTAGTTGTTGCCCACCACCAGTCTGTCTGGAATGCTTGTAGTGAACAATGGTTGGCACAAGCATGCTCTTCTGGAGCATCTGGAGTGGTCCTCTTGCTTGTTGGGATGCTCTTTTCAGTTGTTTGGTTGCTCAGCAAGACAGATGACAGCTTTTGAACAAAGGAAGCAAGATATGATGGCAAAAGCAAAGACATGTTTATGAGAATCCTTACCAAACGGTTGGTTGAGGTGTGTTTGGGCGCTAGCTAGGTGGTATAACAACAGAGGTAAATGCAGGGGCTTGAAAGTTAGAATTCCTTTCGACCAGCAGAGCTTCTTGTCAATTCCTGATCTCAACACAAGAGTGCTGGTGTCCTCCGGAAATAAGCCGTCTCTGGTTGGTGAAACAACTCCGATGTTTTGGAGATACTAGGATGCGACGGAGATTGATAGTTACATCAGGTATTTCCTGTGAAGCAGGAGGCATTGCCTGGCGTGGTGAAACATCCGCCGGTAATTTGGGAGCCTTGCTTTGTGATGATGTGATTGATTTTGAAGCTGGTGACGAAACAAGATAACTACTGTGGTTTAAGATAGGGCGGACAAGGATTTGTATTTCTCATAGGCTTAATGATGGAGCCACAAGCAAAGGTTTAGCAGTTGGCATTTTGATGCATTGGATTGTTGGAAAAAATGCGGCAACTTAGGTGTGCATTTGTGGTAATTGGGTACAGTCGCTCATCAATTTAATTTGGCGATCCTGAATTGGATGGGATGTTAGCTACCTGAAGGGTTGGCCCAACCAAGAACAATGTCAGGGTGATAGTTAATCTTGTCCTGGTTAGGGACCTAAGTCTTAAGTTTGTCTTTTACTAGTAGTTCACCGTTCACCTGATTGAGCTGAGGAGAAGCAAGGGAAATGATAAGGATAGCACAGTGAATTGGTTTGGTTTTTTGTGTTGTGGAAATTGGCGTGGACATGGTTTTCCCAGGAGAACTTGGTTGCCGCTGCCGCTTGGGCTTTGGTTGGTGTAGCTAACTGTTTTCAGACTGGCGCTTAGTGAAGTTGAGTGTCATTGTCCTTCTCCGATTTCTTGAACTTGTGTAGTATTGCAGGTATTTGAGGTGGTGGGGAACAGTTCAGTCCTTGCGTCCCATTTGCGTTGGGGTTTCCTTACCTTGTTGGTCTGGTTTGAATGGTTTCTAAAATATAATGGATGCTTCCATGTACGCTGTCATTGTCAGACAAAGCCTAAAAACTTACGGCGGATTTTGGTGCCTTGGTGGTGTTGCACCATCTCCAAGATGAGCGGGGAGATTTTGCACCATTTGATTGCAGAATTGTTATTTGTATTTACAAGATTAAGACATCAAACCTGCAATAGTGGATTGAATACCTTGGCCGACAACGAAATAGTTCACGTATATTCTTACTATGGATAGCTGTCCATTGTCAACCTTAACTTGTTCATAAGATTTTAGCAAACTTGTTAGTAGCCAATTCGGTTCAAAATGAGCGGAGGGTTGGTGCAATCAAGCAAATTCAAGATGACGACTGCCTGCAAATTAGTTACCTATCACGTTGTTGCTGGTCTGACAGTCATACTACATCCAGATTAAAGAGATGGGTGACTTTGACACCACCTCATGTCTTCTTCCACCAGCACTTGTTGCGTGAGATTTGTCTCTCGTTCTTCTTGACGCGTTTTGTAGTGAACGCTCCAGGGTCGCGGGGGTGCGAAATGTTGGATACCGTAATGCTTTCTTAATACCTTCGTTGATGAGGTGGTTTAGAACAGCACTAGTATGCAAGAGGTTGGTCTTGTGGATGATCACCACAAACAATCTAAAACCTATTGCAGGCACAGGCAATTGCTCTGGTAAAATTTGAATGATGTCCGTGATGTGTAGCGCCAGTTGTACGCAATCACACTCACTCCAGATAGCATGGACGATGATATTGCACAAGCCTTGCTTGGATAACTTGACGTGACTTTTGTATCATGGCTTTCAACGAAGGCGTGGGCGAGCACATGGAGGCACAAAGCCACACAAAGGAGTGTATTAGAAAGGAAAGATCGACTTGAAGGCCAAGCAGCTTCATATGAAGGAAGTTCAACAGGGGGGGGCAGGCTGTTAAAATGGAAAACCAGGAATTGATAATTGAAGCTGCAAGCCGACTTGTTCAGAATTTTCAGCAGCACTTGTCTAAGACAACAAGAAAGGAACTGTATGTCATAGTAGCAAGAATGATAAATAGTTAATCATGATCCTACTTTTTTGTAATGGATAAGAAGAGGTAGCGACACAGATGAAATGGATGAAGTCGCTCTAGCTAGTAGTACTCGTTGCATGATACAGCTAAATTAGTAGCTGTGAGGCCGAGAGTCGAGAAGGGTTCAAGAAAACGGAATCTTAGTTGAATGTCACGAGAAGTTTAGAAGGAATCTGAGTTGTGAATTATATTTGTCATTTTTGCGATAAATAACCTTATCAAATTAGGCCAAATCTTTATAGCTACACCGGGTACAGTATTTAGTCTGGATGGGCAAATAGCCTGGATTCCTAAATACTGTGGTCCAGACTAATATATGTTTGAAACTAATTTTCGCCATAAGGGCATCATAAAAAGTCGGTTTTTTTCATTTGGCTTCTGAATCGCTAATAGTACGAATCATAGATGTGTTTCCTGACGTCCCTGGTATCCGTGCGCCAATATTCGCAAATTGGCCGATCCAGACTAATTTATGTTTGGGGTCAAAAAATGGAGTGTTGCACAATAGTCTGGACCAGACTAAATACTGTACCCGGTGTAGGTTACAGGCTCCGTACAATATATAAGCAATAAACAATTAAAACTCAAAAGAGGATCTCTCTTCTGCATAAACTATAAACCCTATTACTAGCTAGGATACCCAAAACGAATCTCTAAAAACTATAAACCATACTAGGATACGCAATACGCATCGGCATTCAATTGTCCCATTGCTTTGGTTCCATAATACACACTGTACACTTCAAAAAAGGGGACATCCCTAAAAGAGTAGCATAATGTTAAACATGACGCCCCCTTGTCTAAAAATCAAGGCCCGGAACCATGGGCGTTGTTTTGCAGTTGATCGCCCATCAACCAAAGGAACTGTCCAGCATATCCAATACGTTCTCCATGATTGCAGAAACATTCTGATACACAGTTGGATCTTCCGAACACACGGCTAAAACGCTGTTCAGTGAATGTTCTCCGTGCTTTTGGATCTGCACGCAGGCTTCCCAATCTCTAGAAAGAAATCTCAATACTCCCGTTGCAGCTCGCTGCAGGACAATATCATGGACATCAAGCATCATGGCTTGCAGGATTGTCGTGCATGCTCCAGCATTGATAATTGCCGAGCGAAGGTTAACTTTTTCTCTGGCAAATAATTCAAGGAATTCACAGCCTTGAGCTATGACCGAGACATCATGCATCATTTTTGTCATGGTTTCGACGACATTTGTCAGGATTTCTTCCGTTATCAAATGACGATTGGAAGGTGTCTCGCTGATCATGGTAACGAGGCATCGAAGACCAGTGGCCGTAACTTTAGTGGACCAGTCATATTCTTCAAGAACACCAAGGACATGACGTACAGAGCTTTCCGAGTGTAGCGTGCTGACGATAGATTCTTCCAAGGAGGTCATAACATGTTCCTCTAGTATGGCCTCTTCTCCCACGAACGCGTCAAAACTGTCCAGCAGTCCTGCCGCGAAACAACGAGAACCATGTCCTCCCTCTTGTATTGCAACACCCTGCAGCGTTGACACAATATCAGCCACTTGCATCAGCTTCCGTAGATTGCGCTCATCATACGCATAGTTCTTTAATGCGAAGCATGCTCCACTTGTCACCATCGGGTCCGTCGGGTGCGCGACGATGGCGCCCACAATGACTTCTATTTCTTCGTCAGTCGCCAGTGCAACCAGTTCTTGGTCCAAATCGACAGCCACATTGGACAAGAATGCACAACCGTCGACTTGAATGCTCGCTACGGATCGATTCGTCCTCATTGCTGCACACACGTGCTTGACTCCGTCCAAAGCTGCAGTCGAAACTCGGACCTCAGTTTCGGTAGACAATGTGCGCAGCCATCCCATTGCAGCTCGAATCACACTTTCATTGTTTTTATGATCCGCAATACATTTGATCACCCTTGCTGTCGCGCCGGCTTGGATAATGATCCCACGATTCGCTTCATTAATCGATAGGGCCCATAGAGCTCCGCAGGCTTGTTCTTGGATTGCAGCGTTGTTCAAGTTCTGTTCCATGCAAAGCAATATAACACCCGGAGCTGAGGAACTCATCACGCTTGCCCTGAATTGGTCATTATCCTTTCCAAGATCCCAAATGGTTGCGAGGCAGAATTGTTGTACGCGAGGGCATAAAGGGTGTCCCTTCATGGCTCCCAACAAAATCTCGACCGTAAACTCATGATTGCCACTGTGGTGTACATCCCTAATGAGAGAACGCAGATCTTCCACAATGACTTGTTCATTCGCTGGTGTAGGTGGTGGCGATGATCTCCCGTGTGGCGATGCCGACGCTTCTGCGCAAACGTTCAGGAATTGATCATCGTCTGGGGGAACCTCAAGATTCCTCGCAAGACGATCATTCAGAGTGTCGGTGGGAATCAACCTGCTTCGCGACGATGCGGATGTTGAAACAGACATCAACCTTGAGGCGCTGTCGCTGCTAGCACTACCAGTGGAATCGTGATGATCGGCAATGGTGGCGGGATAAAAAATGTCGTTATTGTCATTCATCATCGCATCAGCAGCGCGAATGTGCTGATAGGGAACGGGGCTGCTATCCGATGGTGGTGGCATGAAATTTGCCTCGAACGATTGCCACATCGGCCGGCCATCTTGGTCTGGGTGGTCGGCATCGTGCTCCGAGCTGCTGCTGGGACTACGAGGTATGCCGTCGTTAACTTGCAAGGCCACCGCGAGGCGATCACTGTTATGTAGGGTGTATGAAGCACCATTATTCTCGGAGGTCGCCCATAATTCATCTGCTCCAGAAATTGGTGGCATAGGAATGGCGGCCACCGCAGCGTGCAAGTTGAACATTGGTCGGGGACGAGGTTGCTCTGAGGAAGGAGCATTTAAGGGTGCAGGGGGGAATTCCTGAGACGCGTTGTAGTCCAAGTTTGGGGAAGACACAGATGTGATTGCACCATTCTGGGCCCAGCGGGCGTGTGCAATGATGATTTGATCCGTGTTTTCAGCTTGATTTCTGTCGCCGTGTCCCTGGTCTTGACTTTGCTCCACTAATGGACTCCTTTCGGTTTGTCTTTGTGCAAGGCGTCGGTCGCGTTGTTCCCTGGGTTCTGGATGTGCTGTCCTTGGGTCCATTGCTGAGTATGGTAGAGGTGGTGATGTGTGATTAGCCGCTGTTGTCTTGGGACGAGGAGCGTGAGTCGTGTGTTGTCGATTCCCAGGTCGTCTGTGTCTGTCGGGATCGAGTTCTGGATGACATTTGAGACACTTTCCGTCAAGAGACTCGCCTTTGACTGTAAGAGGCTCTTGCGAGCTCCATAGTGGATTGAAGCGATTCTTCTTGACACTGAAGAGAAGAACAGGAGGCTCTCCGTTTCTACGACATTCAGTACAAAAACCTCTTCGCCGACGTTCCTCTCGAATTCGTTCCTCTGTCATGACGGAACCGTCGCGAGTGAGGTTCATATCATCGTAGCTGAGGTTCATCGCTGTTGCCGTTGCCGTCATAGGCATTGCAGTCATCTCAGCTTGCTCTTCTTTGCGCTTCGCGGAGTACCTACTACTAGTACTCCAGAATCCAGAGTGCTCGAGTACCTCAGCAACTCGACGTTGGAATAGTTCTGACGATAGAGGATCTACGGTTCTATCGGGCTTCGGTCTGTTCATTCGACTCAAGCGATCAGCACCCTAAAATTCCCATACAAAGAATCCATGACATTTGGTTGTTCTACGACATGCGTCAAGGACATCACGGGCCAATCCACGCCGATCGACGGTCATCGTATGACTTTAGTGCCTGTGCGGGGCAATGTGTTTGTTCTACGATATCACGTACGCAGTTTTGTTCCTATCATTTTTAAACTGACGGTAGTATGTATATATATGTAAGTATCACTGGAAAGCGGGCAATTAAAAAAATTACTCCGCCTGTCCACATGCCACTTTTCAGTCGAGCTTCAACGACAACATGCGGCAAGTGTGACCCACGCACAATCGTTTTTGTTCGTCGAAGCGTTGCTTTCAGCCATACTTACAGGTATCATAATCCTGGGAATTCTACGAGCGTAGTATCATACAACCAATAATTGGATTAAATGTACCAGTACTATACGGATGGTGTGACAAAACCCGTGACAATATTGTCAACAGATTTTGAGCACAGTACACAGTACACCACCAAGGAAGTCGTTCGTTTCAACTTACAGTTCACAGTTACAGTCATTTTCGAGTAAAACGCACCGGTACCCGGTTCTCCAGTAGTCAACATAATGACCGAAAACAAGCCTCGTGCGAATGGATCGGGAAGGCGCCATTTTACATGGTATCATCGTATGCATATATGCGTACAAGTACTCGAAGAACCTGGGACTACCGGTAGTACTACGGATGTACCTCAAATTCATGAAACAAATAAAGCAACCGTGTAGGGTTCGGTAAATTCACCAAGTAGGAAAGAACACCGTGCTATCACCGTGCTAAAGTACCAGGTACAGTACCAATTAACACTAAAAAGTGTGAACAGTAAAAAAAGCACGAGTACAATGAACCGCATGAACAACGAACAACAGATGAACTAGAGACTACCGGTAGTCAAATAAGTTGACCTAGAGACTAGTCTAAGATTGGGATTGAGGAGAGTCCCATTCTGCCAAGACAACTTTGTGTCAAGCGAAGTGTCCCTCGGAGGAACGACGTCGCGGACAGGACACAAATGCAGGCAGCAGAGTCCTGCTCCTGAAAGACATCAGCAAGCCGAGGCAAAAATGGTGGCGGAGGAGGCTGCGTTGGCTCAGCGTCTTCGACACGAAAACATGCCGCCAAGGCTTCTAAAGCGGAAGCACGTCGTCGCGGTCAGGCTGAGGCAAAGAAATCGGCGGATGTTGCTGCATTGGTCAGCCAGCAAGAACAAGAAAGCAAAGCAGAAGCCCGTCGACGTGCACAAGCCGGAGGCAAAGGAGGCTGCTGCTATAACTGCAGTTCAGCGTCGCAGAGAGGAAGATAACAAGGCTCAGGCCCAAGACAAAGCTGCTGAGAGGCGTCGACAGGAGGAGGAGGAGCGGCAAAGACTGGCCGGCCGAGGAAGACAAGGCTCCTGGTAACGGAAGCTGCTGCTCTGCTTTTCCCCCCAAGTAGGAGGCTCCGCCAAAGAGCGTTGCCAAGATCAGGGAAGGGAAAGCAGGGGGGGGGCACAACGTCATCTGGAATTTGTGTGGCAACGAGAGGCCGCCAAAGGCGATTCCAGCAGTGAAGCCCCCAATGGCATCGTCGATGGTTCGTTGCGGCCCTTGTTTTGTGTCACTCTGGATTCTGGACTCCGGAGTTCGGAGTCCGGAGTACTCGCGGTCTCAGGGTACTCCAATACTCGTAGAGCTAGTATTGCAAAATGTAGAATAGTACCTCGGGAAAAAAGTTGCATTCGTTCCATATACGAAGCACGTAAAGATACCGTAGGTGCAACAGATGTTGCAGAACCCAAAATGCTGGTACTATTGTTTGCAGTTCATATGCCCCACGCAAACGCACGAAAAACGTCATCAAGTACCCCTATTATGCAACATAGTACCAGTTCTAATTAATCCGCAAGATCGGTGGAATCCTATAAGAGAAGTACTACCTCGGTCGCATTTCCGAGGTAATACGGTAGTATCTGGTACTGAACCGGAATCACACGACTTTGCGTCGGCATGTTCAACTGTTCAAAACGTCAGAATGTCAGAATACGAACAAGTCGCGAGTCGCCAGTCGCCAGTCGCGAGCCTCGCGCAACGGTACTGAGTACCATTACCGGTGCAATTTACACAATCCTCGGTTCCAATGTCCGGTGTCTCCGGTCCAAGGCCCAAGCATGGCGGGCGTATGAATACAGGCCGGCGTGATTGGAGCATATGTGAGCAATCTGTTGCATCCTTTGAGCTCGCAAGGTTCAGCAAGACCACAGCCCATCATTGTTTGCGGCAGATTCGATTTTGGCCATACCTGCAATCTCCTTCTCTATTACCTGGAATACTAGCTAGCATTAGTACTACTATTGCTGAAGAAGATGAATCACAAAACAAGCATCACGCGATGAAGGAAGGAAGTACACTACCACAATCAATTTTGTTGTTGTAATGGCCTGGTTGTAGCTAGCCCTGAAGCCCACCAAATTATCAGACGAAGAACAACTACCGTAGGATGATGGTGATGACTTCAACCGTGGCGTTGCGAATTTTGGATGTTAAGGAGAAAGATGAAAACAAGCTGTGAATCAGGATCATATGACAATCGTCGAGGCAATCTGATTTCAGAAAAAAGATCTTTCAGAATTATGCAACACGATATTGCATACTGCGTAGGACATCATACAGAATACAGATTGTACTCATCATTTCGCGAGGATTAGTCAAGGGTGACGGGTGAAACTTGCGTAATGTTGCAACTACCGAGTACTGGAGTACTTGGTACACTAGTACTGCAATCTCTTCCCCACAATTCGAATCCGACGGTAGTCGGCTACCCATCGATCGCCGTTGTGCAGCTTAGGTCTCAACTCTGCATCGGCTTGACGAAACAGCTCCTCTCGATCGGTAATGCTTTCCAGATACGGCCCGGCAAACATGCTAATCCAATTGCGTAAACCATCCTCGCCAATCAGTGGAGTTGGTCGATCATAGAGTTCCGCGGAGACAACTTCAATGCCATGCTTTTCCAACAACGTTGCGTATTCACCAATACTGGGATAATACCAAGGATTCTTGTCCTTCCCACAGGTACGATCCAGAAATGACGCAATTTCGTGGATATTGTTCTTGCCACCAAATTCCACCACCAACCTACCCTTCGGTCGCAAGGCCGCCGCCATGCGCACAATGCATCGCTCCGCTTCAGGGACCCAATGCAGCGCAGCATTGGAAAAAATAGCATCGACTGGTCCCTCTGGGAGTGTAAACGTCCGAGCATCCGCATGTTTAAAATCCACATTGGTCAGAAACTCTTGTTCTTGTGGTGCATCTGCTACACTTGCCACGGCGCGAGCAATCATGGTGGCATCAGCGTCTATTCCAATGGCAATGGCACCGCGACGTGCAATCTCCAACGTCAATTCGCCTGTCCCACATCCAAGGTCCAACACGCGCTCTCCCGGTTGTGGGTCCAAGAGATCGACCAAGGAAGCGCCGTATTTGTAAACGAAGGAATGCTGCAATTGATAGTTGTCAGCGTTCCACTGTAACGAACATAGATTTTGTAGTAGGTTTTCCACAAAGAAACAAGAGAGGGTGAGATACATGAAAATGACAAACAAGTCAATTTGACAACGGGTAGTGATGTTTCTTGACTGACATCTTGGGCTGCAGTAATGCCAACAGTTGTCATGTGAAGAGGAACAGTCGCGAATGGTGCCGACGATTTCAGAAGAGACAAGTGCAGGACGCGGCTGAGGGTTTTGATAAGCATGAGAGCGTTGTTTGTTCTCCATGTGCGGTTTAACGTGCATCACGCAATCTCCCATGTTCAGACGGGCTCACAGTTCCAGTGTTCCTACAAGAAGTCCATAGCAGACGCGATGCGACGTTCAACGACTCGGATATTTGTTGAAGTGTCAAATGTGAAGACGGAATTGCTACCTGGCACTGTAGTACATGAGACATGAGACAGGAGTACTCGTACCAGGTACAAGTAGTAGTATGCATACGTAGTACTACCAGTAGAGTACAATCTACTGGAGGATCGCGAGGTATCCCCGGAACGGCGAAAGCAGACCAGTGCACAGTGCACAGTGAACTGGTCCGATTCTGGAGTATTTGTACTGTAGTGCTACTCCAGTAGCTACGATACATATGTGTTCCTCTACAACGAAGTTCCTTGACGAAAGATTCCTCCCTTTGGAACCAATTATGTTTCGAACAATCCCTCTCGTCGTTCACATTTCCCCCCCGCCATTCCTCTACTCCCATCATCAACAACGTGCAAAACGACCGGGATCGTTCATCATCATCTGTATCAACAACAAGCACAAGCGGCCAATACAACAATTGCACAAGAATGGCCCCAACCAATCAACAAGCCAAGGCTGCTCGAGTGAAACTTTTGGCGGGTGGCAAACAGCCAAAGGCTCGCGTTGCTCGGTATTTGAAGAGTCGAGAATCCAAACTTTCCGAGGGACCTCGGGTTGCTTTGCTGTTGAAGGGTATTCGATGCTCTCAAAGTATGGGTGTCGTTCTCAAGGATTTGAGATCGTCGTTGGCACCGAATTGCAAGTTGTTAAATAAGAATAACGCCATCGTGCCGTTCGATACAACTGGACAACAGTCGTTGGAGTTTCTGTCCACAAAGAATGATGCGACTGTGTTTTGTATCGCAAGCACCAATAAGAAGAGACCCAACAATCTTACCATCGGAAGAACCTTTGATTCTCAAATCCTCGATATGGCTGAACTCGGAATTTTGCGTTACAAATCCATTTCTGATTACGATGGTACCGTCCCCAAGAAACGTGTCGGATCGAAACCTCTGATGCTCTTCTGCGGTGATTTGTGGCAACATGACAGCGAATGCATCAAGCTTCAAAACATGTTGATTGACCTTTACAAGGGCGATCCTTCCAAAAAAATCTACAGTGCCGGTCTCGATCACATTATGGTATTTACGTGCGTCATGGGGCCAGACAGTCAGAACAACAATAATGGTGCAGCCAAGAATGCGCCGCTCATCCATCAGCGCACATACCATTGCAAACTCAAAAAGAATCCCCGTGGAGGTACAGTCCCCGTCCCCCTCTTGACTCCCTGTGGACCAGACATGGACTTTACGATCCGCCGCACCCAAATGGCCGCACCTGATCTCTGGAAGGCGGCTCTCAAACAACCGCAGGGTATGAACAAGAAGAAGAAGAAGGTCAAGAATCAAAGTACAAACATCTTTGGAGAACGTATCGGACGATTGCATTTGGAGAAGCAAGATTTGGATGCACGACAAGGGAAGAAGGTTAAGGCTTTGCGTCGTGCCGAGAAGGCCACTGCTGAGGAGGAAAAGAAAGCTGTCGAATCTGAACTAGCTCAAGAGAAACAAGAATTGGGACAAGAATTCAAACAACTATACGGGTTCGAAGAAGAAGACACGGATAAGCGCCGCAGCGGTAAGTTTGGTTCAAAAAAGTAACGAACTTGTGGTACATGACCTAAAAGTTACACAACCCTAAGGGAATCTCTTTTATAACCTTGTCGCTGTACCAAATAACAACCCCATGAATACTCTCGTCGTCGGCCATCAGACAGCAGAGTACGCAGCTTCGCGTTGATTAGATAACGCTCGGCGCACCCTCTTCGAGTCCTGTTGAAGTGAAAAACGATGCCGAGTAGTTCTCATAGTCACCCGTGTGACGCGCCATTTGCGCGACGGTGCAGCATGTGCAAAACAGGGCGCAGCAAACGTCTTCACATCCATGGCAACGCTCTTCGGGGATGCTGTAAAGAGCACGCGTATTCTCGCGAGTCTTGCAAAGAGCGTAGAAAGACCAAACAGAGAAGGCAATGGAACCGAGTGCCTTGAGGACGGGGACAAATGGAGGCACGGTGTTGACATCGTATGGCATGCTGTAGATTTGCAGCATGGAGCTGTAGATAAAGTAGCAGCAGACAATTGTAACAACAATCGCAAACGTATTGCTGGTAGAAATGCGAGGACCGGGTTCTCCCAACCATGTGAGCTGCAAACGCGTCATCACTTGAGCCATCAGGATTTGGGGGCAAAAGAGAGCGCACACAACGTGAGGATGGCAAGGTGGGCAAGGGCCGGCTCTGCAGCAAGCACACAATGGGTCCTTCCAAGACCCGGTCTGTATATCCAAACGGGGACCCTTGAAAGTGTCTTCAAGTGGGGAGAGGAACACCTGACCTTCCTTAACACCACCCTCAGGCTAAAAAGAAGGGATGTGGGTGTAAGATTCATAAACAGGACGGATTGAGTGGCAACGGAGCAAAGGTTTCCTATCCTTACCACTCGAGCGGTGAAGACACGATCCGGATTCCCATTCAAATTCGCTTCAAAAGTATATCCACCAGGCAAATCAGCTGGGGCGGTCACGTGGACCATGACTGGGATGGTTCCATTTACCCTCGGGTTGAGTGGCTTGGACTTCTCCGGAGGGATGTAGACAGGCGCCATGGTGACAGAGTAAAGGTAAGTAAATGCAACAACAAAATAATGATATTGTGTGTTCACCATGTGGCAAATGCAGTCGACGATACTCGTAGTATAGGAAAGGTAAGCAAGAATTCCTCCTCATTATATATGTATGAATACAGAGACGTCATAGGACATTGAAAATTGGTCTACGTTGGAAAAATCGGTTTCTCACTATCCAAAAGAGTAAAAATTTCACATGGAATTCGTATATTTTACTATGGCAATTTTCGCGGGAGTTGGATCAGAGTCAGATAGTGACGGTAAAAGACGGTTTTGTCTGTATGAAGATGTAGTGTATATGCAGAACTAACATTGCGCTCAGTGCTCAGGATTTCGACGAGAAGGAGCAATGCATTTGTGGCTGTTGCTGTGGTACTTGTCGTATTGGTAACAAGTAAAAAATAATTCTGGCATATGATACAGCTATGACTACGGTACAAGTACTAGTAGTACAAGGCGTATATATCTTTTTTGGTTTTACTCTCTCTCTTATACTGGTACTGGTAGTACTGGTAGTTGTCGACAGTCCTCATCCTGGAGAAATGGTACGAGTAGACCCTGGCGACTACAAGTACCGTAGTAACTTCTCTCCTCTCCTCTGCATGTTCTCTGTAGAGAGTTGAATACATCTTTTGAGGGACAGCATGTACAGAGTATAGATGGATGTTCTACCCATCAATACCTAAAGCGATACTCCAGTACTCCAGTACCTGATACCACAATATGGAAGCACGACGATTCGGACTAATGGAGGTCAATCGTTAAATGAAAACGCCCTCAAATATTACATCGATGAGAACATACTCACGTATTACATCAAACCTCCTTCTGCTGGTTGCACAAGACCAGGTGACTCATGCAATGCCGGCCTAATGTGGGGAAGGACTCACAGATGATGCTGATTAACCAAACCGACCTCTCGTCAACTCATGAAAATGAAGTCGCAGCATCGTTATGAGGCTGAAGCAACGAGGCTGGTACAGCATAGCTAGCCCTTCGCTCGTGCTTTACCAAAACAGCGTCATGTTGAGACCCAAAGAAACCAGTGCATTGGATCGGAGGCTCTACTCTGCAAGACTTCGGTTCTAGGTCTAGTTAGATGATCTTTCTGTCCTCCTTTGTTTTTATGATTCCTCATTGCTCTCCAAAGCGCTGCATTTTTCATCCATGGGCGAACTCAAAAAATATAGTGGCGATGTGATGCATTATAATATGTTATATGGCTATATGCATTCCATGTTCTCGGAGTATGTTAGTACACGTTGCATTTTCGGATTGGCACTCCCGTTCGTAGGAAAAGTCATGTCCTCCGTATAAAAATGAGACAGTAGGTCAGGAGTGAGCAGGTGCAACGCCAGGTGGCGCCATGATAGCCTGGAGGTTATTTTATGTTTAAGAGGAAGACATTGTCTGCATCATAGACAAAACCGATCACAAAACCAGCTGGTAAAATGAAACACGAGGATAGTCAGGCTATATTTTTTCACTAAATAACGAAGAGAACGCCCCTCCGCGGGGCTGAGAGGCCTGATGCTGTATGTAAGAATCCCAGCGCATGACATCATTGAATAAGAATCTCTCATTGGCCAGAGTCACGTTCGTTTGCAAGGCACATAGTTTTGATTGGTTGGACGTACGATTGTGGGGGCAGTAGATGTACGTATTGGTTCGGTTCTTCACCCAAACATAACACACGACAACATAAATTCAAGGACGCCACACAAAACGAACAACACAAATCAATGCCAATCACTTGCATTCGGTCGATCACAAACACAATAAGAAGCGGTGTCGAAGGCAATCTCTTTGTCAAACCTCGAAATTAGTTAAGAAGAATCAAAGCATCAAGTGGTTCTACTCTTGAACAAAACAGAAACGGAACAGTCGAAGGTGAGCCTTTGTTATTACGTGTGCCATTGATCGCATTCCCGTAGGGTTAAAGACCTGGAATCCACGTGTGAAAGACACAGGGCGAATAGTTCATGGATCTCTGATTGCGATCGATCATCCATATTTGTATCCTATGTTGAGACTGGGAAGTGACTGAACTTGATTTGATTGGGAACGTGTCTGTCGGCATGTCTGGTATCGCGTTGCTTGTTCATACCTTCTCCTGCAATCATCACTTTGACAATTGCACGGTGATTTCTAGTTGGAGAAGCAGACTCCTCAAGCTGTTCGATTGCGGTTTTAACGATTGACGAACGTTGGTGAGAGCCATGGTGGAACGTGTTGCGATGCATCCACCGCAGGTGAAGTCTAGTCGCCAGCCGGCCTTGTTTTTTCGTCACGTGAGAACCGTACGCACTTGAACGTTTTATGCTCCTAAGTAACTTATTTGTCCGACCGCGAATTGGGAACCTTTACGCACTTTGAATGTAACATCGCAAGCATGTGCCAGTTCTCGTCACGACTGTACACTGTACTCAGCCAGCATCTCTAACTCACACGTTTTCGCTCAGAAAAATGTCACAGGACCAAACCCAGCCTCGAACAACACCAACTCAGCAGCAGCCTAATTCTGCTCAAGCGCAAGCTAATCCCCAGGTTGCGCCACATCTATTGGGGTTTCTTGGCAATCCAACGCTTGCCTCAGCGGCTTCGGCTGCGCCACTGTTTCCCGGTATCACCATGCTTAACAACCCCGAAGCCCTCATCGGGATGTCTTCGATGTATCCATCTCAGCATGCTGTCCAGGGTGGCGGTGGCATGGTTTCAAATATGCCAACCATGATGGATAATCAAAACGGGTACGTGATGGCACAGCCCAGCCATCATTTACAACAGCAACAACCGCATTACTTGCAACAAGTACTGCCCAATTTACCACAACACCAGCAGCTGGCGCCAAACACTGCAACGGTGCAACAAATGATGAGCCAAGGGTTTGCTTTTCAAGTTCCGGTTCCAAGCACACTAACAGGAGTTCCAATGCAACCTATTCCTCCTCTCTCAAGCTCGATGACGAATGTCAAAATTGCTGCCGCCTCGACAGCAGCTGCGCCTCAGAAGAATGCCGTGAATAATAATAACGCTTCGCAACATGTCGACAAAAGCAAGGACCAAAAAGCCGAATTGACGCCACAGGAAAAGGCAAGGCAAAATCGAGACCGAAACAGAGAGCATGCACGTTCGACTCGGCTCCGAAAGAAGGCGTACGTCCAAAAACTAAAGGAGTTGGTAGAAGGACTACATGCCGAAAGGACGGAAGAAGTTAGAAAGAGGCGCGTTGCGATCCAACTCTTGTCAGAAGTGCAAGGTGTCCGACGGGATGTCGTTAGAAGCTTTCTCCAGTATCATTCTAATTTCGAGAGTGATCCAAGGAAGTGGTCCACAATCATCGAAGATGACTTTTGGCTGAGGCAGCCCGTCACTCCGTATCGATGTTTCCGGCGAGCAGAAGTTGAGCAAGAATGTCGCATTTCTCGCGGAATCGATGCAGTGATTGCGGATGCTGCAAGTTTATCTGTCATGGTTGAGGGCGTGGGGTCTCGTAGTTCGCGTTGGATGCAATTGAAACGGGAGGAGGTCCTCAGCCGCGAGGGCGCGAGACCGAGACTGTCCCACTTCCCAAGTAGTATAGGCGAAGACAGCTCACAACAGCAAAACGGGGTTTCAAGCTTGTCTTCAAGTTCTGGGTCATCAAATGGTTCCGGTGGCGAAGAGGAGAGACAACGAGTCTTGGCCGCCACACTGAAGAAGAACAAATCTGATGGTACGTTTACGACTGGTGGGCCGAAGCAAGTTAGTTCTTCTAGTGGCAGTAGCGATGAAGGTCGTCGCAACTTACAGCAGGGATCGTCGAACGACTTTCACGACTATGACGCCCTGCGCTTCCCGACCCCATGCTCAGGGATTCTGAGGAAGTCCCAGTGATTCACCGGAGGAGTCGAACGGCGCAGCTAACGGGGCAAATGGAAAGCGAGCTTGCACTGATTCTTCATCGGGTGAGGAAGAGAAGCCATCCGTTCTCGATTCAGACCCAGCGCCGGCGAAGAGGAGAAAGATTGAAGACTCTCAGTGCAATCAGCCAACCAATCCGACAGCATCAGATTCTAGCTTGAGACGGCCTACGCAGCGCTCCGCATTGCCACCGAATATTGCCTTGAAAGGCGGAATATCTCATAGCATCAGACCGATTGCCGGACCTCCCAGCCGCGTCGGAAACGGTCGTTTAAATCTCGCACCTGCAGTGCCTCTTCCACCTTTCGTTGGCATTGGGAAAAAGGCAACTGCTCCCCCCGCAGCTCTCACTAATACCGCTGCGAACATCGAAAAACCCGAACTCCCGTCGACCACGAATACGACCACGTTGCCCCAGGAGCTGAAACCAATCTCTGGCCCAACGACAGTAAGCTCGTCGTCCACTCACAACTGCCAAACAGCCATTAGAGCTGATCCGGCACCCACCTCGCTTGGAGTTTCTAATATGATTGCACCTGACATGGTCACGACGTCGTCAAGATCATCAAAGACCACTCATCAAATCCGAGCTTACTATCATGTGAACGAAGACGACATGCTTTTAACAGAAGACAACTTGATGTGTCCATTCGTCTTCCGCACGCAAGGCGCTGTTTTGTCTGGCGCGCTTTCTGAGTGTGTGATGCCGGGTATGCTAAGGTGCAACTTTTCGCAGCGGAATAAGCTCGTCAGCATTGAGATTGTGTATGACGCCATGGGATTCATGCAGCAACTCCAACGTGCTTGCGGCTCTGACAACGTGGTGCAGGTTGTGCCAGGGAGTTTAGAGATGGCTCTGGCTCCAAATGTTCACGAAGCTCGAGTGATTACGCTTGCCAAGTATCCATTCCTGATCGTGAGCGTTAACGAAGCATGGACGCGAACTACTAAGTATACACAAATGGAAGTTGAAGGTAGCAGCTTGAATGCATTGAATGGCCCGGGAACCAGTCCTGACGCTGCAATGCGACCGGGAAAACCAGTCCACAAGTTTGAAGAGGTTGCGAAAGGGAACTGTGCGTGTTCCACTAACATCCACTATGATAAGGAAGGCAGAGCCTTTGTTGCCTTCGTCAGCTCGTATCCTCTCACAAAGTAAGTTTCGATGACCTGACTCACATGAAAGTGTTTTTGTTCACAACTCACATGCTTTTTTCACCATAGTTCGAACGACGATGTCACGCACTTGCTGCATGTTTATTCAGAGCTTTCAGCACCTGCTTCTCCAACTCATGAGTTTCCAGAGTCGTGTTCGAATGAGTCAGACAGTTCGCAAAACCAGTAAAACATAAACTAGCTGGAGGGCGAAATGTTCAATGATAATGCGGCAACATGCAAGATATTGTTTGTTAGTGAACATACTATAGGTTGAATGACATTGCTTTCACGCCGAATCCCGAACTCGATTCCTGAAGCACAAATCATGCGCACGTATCGTCACATGTTTCGGAGTCGGGCCCGGCTGGTGCGATGTCGCTCTGTTCTCGGTCGATCTGTTGAGCTAGAGCAATCTTTGTGTTGCGCCACTTCACATAATGAAGAAAAAGACCAAATGCCAACCAAATCCAGAAGCAGCATATTTGTAATACTGTCCTGGTGTTAGAGTAGCCGAATGGGCGCAGGATGGTCATTGGGAATGCATGGTCATTCCAAAACTGGCCTGGAATCTCATACACGATTGGCGTCATGCCCCACACTTTTTCAAACTCGTTGCATCCATGGGTAAAGAGGCCTACCGAAAGTTGAAGCATCAAGCCTGACATAAACACTGTAATTCCGATCTTGCTCTTCATTCTGTTGTTCGCAATGTAAATCAGAACGGCAAGAAATGAGGAAATCAGGATACCAACCAATGCCGATATTGGTATTGCAGCGAGACTTCCCTGAAGAAAAAAGGGGAGCAGGAAGGCGCCACATTCAGCAACTTCTCTCCAAATGTTCCAAGCAACGTTGAAGCGAATTTCACTGATCGTCGGCCCAATGTCTTGCTCCTTTTTCTCTTCGAATGACCTATTACACCACCTCACAACGTGTGCCCTCCAGGGAAGGAGCGGGATCTTTTTGTATAATCCCAGCCATACGGGTATCTTCAGGGATAGCTGAAGAACAGCCACAGCTCCAACAACCTTGGCAAAGCCTTCGATAATGTCCTCAACATGTGGGTCAAGCTCACTGGACAGCAACCACAGGGGGATGGCCGCTGCGATGATGACTATGATTGCGACAAAGGCAGCAAAGAGAGCCGCCACTGTCACAGCACGAAGCTGCGCTTTCTTAGTTTCGTCGTCCACAGCCGTCATGATGATGCACGACCTGTAGTTCAAAACAATCAGGCTCCCCTCCAACATTTCACGCGCGAAAATGGTGGCAATGGCAATGCTGAAAAGACCCTCGTCATTGCTGCTGCTCATTGTGGAGTACGGAGTATGTTATAACGTAGTTATAAAGGAAACACGCGGAGACGCGAATTCCGATGTGTTGGCAAGGAAACGGGCAGAGAATCTAATTCCAACTTGACATTTAGTGTTTGTAGCGTAGTCGGACACTTGCTCACAAGTGAATGAACTCAGAGTTATGCGCGGTACGTATCTCTTATTTGTTCATCCATCCGTCGTCGATCCATATGAACACAGATGCATGCGCTCAATCCAAATACATATAGAGAGGAACACACGTTTATTTACGAGGTATGCTACTCCATGCGAAACCATGAGATTGTTAACTTTTTTGTTCTGTACTGTATCTGATTTGGCCGCTTCTCTTTTATTAATGCTCATGAAGGTATATAACATACATTCGATGACACGTGCTCGACCACGTGTCGTGAAATGCGTAGGTTGAAAGGTGGCTGAGTTTTGTGTAGAATTGCACACGTGGGAATGACAAACATCGAAGAGTACGCAGGTATCAAAAGAAATTGAATACATACAGACAGTACACCTTTACGACCGTGAAAGTTCTTGAGCACGCTTCACCCGTTTCACCGTGCGCCACTCGTCGACTTCCTCGGCAATTATGCCCATGTCTCCAGTTTCCAGTCGTGCAGCTTTGTACTTGTACTATACTGCGTACAGTACCCTTTTGCGTAGTACAGTACTTCCCTTATACTGAAGTACTAAATCTGGTACTAGTAGTACCCCGTGTTTTCAAACGTACGACGAAACACCTGGACTCCTAGAGTACTTGTAGTACTCATTTACTTTTCTACCCCAGTAAAGTCATGTACTCGGAGTATCAGGAGGTTCCGTAAGAAAAGTTCATCTTGTAATAAAATCGTGTAAAATCTACTGAAACATGATTTAAAGCTCCGAAACCCCCAGGGCTATGGTAGGACTCTGAAGTTCCTGTGATGTATACATACCTCGTAACTCGTACTACAGGACCAGGTACTTGTACTGTTAAATGACGGCCAACGGGAGCCAGTGTATGTCCCCTATAATTGAGCCGGGCATCACATATGCATAAATTACTGCATGTTAGTATGTTAGTACTGACTTCTACTGACTACTGGTACGGTGTAGGGTATTTCTCTCCGCAGAGCGCTGAGGAGCATCCTGAGATACGTACAGCTGGTTTCACAATCAACCCTCCTGACGTAAGGTGGAGTAACATTTCTACAGGTGTACACTAAATTCCATAGTGGATGTCAGCAAATCTCACGACAAGATCCAATCGCACAAACGACCTTCACACAAGAACAAGAATCAGATCAGTTGACACCTTGCATTAACCATGGTGTTCAGATAGCCTCCTCCTCCTCCCTCAACGCCGCCAGCACAAAGCGAGTATCAAAATCTAATGCACACCGATGTGTCCTGAAATGTTTCATCAGCTTTTCAATCTCCTTGAAGAGAAGCTGCTGTTTTTCAGGAACACAACAAGCAACGTCACCAGGAGGAGCATCGCCATGAGAATTGTTGCAATTGTCGGTTCTGTTGTTCCCACCTTCAACTTGTGAAAGGTAGTAATATGTGCAAATGTATGCACGTGCTCTTGATGCGAACTTCCTTATCCGTTCTTTTGTCAGTACAGATTCAGGACATAAGCACTTCATGACAAGATTCATGAAATTGGCTCGCCCTTTTTTTTCACGAATAGGAGTCCTTCGCATTTTTGCCTTCGCATGAGCCCAGTTATACTCAATCCCTTCGCCGGCAAACTCACAGTGAAACTTCGGTGTAAGCATCACTCTTAATCCTAGTTGAGATCCCAGGTACTGCAATGCCGTTTCCTCTTGCATGAAGTCCGAGCACTTTGCAATTGCATTGCGAAGTGACATTGACTCGTCAAGAATTCCGGTGATGGGATTTTTCTTCCCATTAAGTGTATAGCACGATGTGTTCAATATCTTGTATCCTTCCTTGTCAGTCGATTCCTTGCACTGAGATTTGTCAATCCAACCTCGCTCCCACAAGACTTGAAGTAATCCCTTTGGCTTCCCAACCCAGCCCTCGGTGATGAAGAATTTTGGCATGTGAGACTTAAACCATGCCGACTTGATATTTCCTTGAGCTCATTCAATGGGCGATTCGATTCAACTGTTATACCGGCCTCCTCAAAGAGGGCTTTAGCAAGTTCGATTCGAGTTCGTTGTACAATTTTTGAACGACCACCAGTGTCTGGAGTATCATGTTTTCGTTTGTCGCAAAGCTCGTTTGAGACAAACCACCAAGGACCACGGTCGCCATCCTTGAAGGCCATTGATTGCTCATCGCCAATGTTCAAAATGCTTGAAAGGGACCGAGACAACCAGCTTCTATTGTGGAGCATCGCATTTTTGGTTGCACTCCTCCAAAACTACGAGACATGCTATTTGCATCGAGTGCCCCATCCTTCTTCCGAGCGTGACCTTGGCTATGGTCGAATAAAAAAACAAAATCGAACTGTGGGCGTAAGTATTGCAAGCAATCAACAGCATCTTCGAGCTGAATAGCCATGTGAAAGCTGTTCCAATAGCCGCCTTTGTTGCTCCAATCAGTAAATGTCGAACAAATGGCGATTGTGTCAGAGGCGGCTTTCGAGTACACTTGTAGACTTCAAGTGCTGCGGTCTTGTCGATATACTCCTTGCCATGACGGATTTCATTGATGGCTGCCAGATTCTCATCACTGATTGGCATGCCGAACCCGTATCTCGAGAAACAAACGCGGAGATCATCAGTCCCTCTCCCAGCGATTTTGGCATAAGTCCTCGCTGCTGATTTGGACCAACCCAACTCTTTGGCGGGAAAAGATATTGTGAAAACACGCTTTCATCTTGGCCGTAGATTTCAATCGGCCTGGAAGGCTTTGGGGCACGAATGCTCATCGAAGGAACTTTCCCATCCATTATGCCATTGCCATCATTTGCGGTATCAAAGCTGTAGCAATAATCGACATGGAATTCATAACACATCTCACCCTCGCTGTCAATGTAGCTATGGCCAAAGGCTGGGTTCAAAATAGAATTCCTCGTTGTCGCTAATTCGCTTGCAGTGAATTGCACCCATCTTAGACACCTCGGTTCGAGCTTGGTTAGATAGTCACTACAAAACTGCTCCCGACATGCGATGACATCGCTTCGTTCATGACCGTCCACATAATATCCTTTCTTTTGTGTGTTATACGAAAACCCTAATCGATGCAGCCATCGCCAGCATGTCGGTATACTAAAATTTCGGATTCCATGTTCAAGCAGAAACATTTCTTGACTTAATGGCTCATGATTCAATCTATCGGTAGTACCTTCTTCAATGCGGCACTGTTCCATGTCGTCACACCATTGTTTAAATAGTTCTGGTATTAGCTTTTCCAGGCAGAACGAATGCACCAATTCCACCGTCAATGTTGTTAAATTGCTTAATCCAAAAGCAGTAATCTTTTCTTCCGCTTTCGGGAATCTTAAAAATAAGAGAGGCAAAGGCCTTTTTCCGCATCGAACGATATGATTGGGATGTAAAAATGTTCCTCGTTTCCGAAACTCAACATTCCAATCTTGAACGGTCCTACGATGTGTTGCTTGTACCAATCCAAGCTGATTTAGTTGTTCGCATGCCTTGGTACAACACTGCTGCCAGGTCCATTTATTCATTTGTGCAATGGCAGTTTGGTATGCGAAACACAGAATTATGGCTCGACCTCGGAGCATGAAGATATCTAATGCTGTGCAAAGATTATCGGGGTCTCTACCCTCAACAACATTTCTCCACCCATTCTGATCTTCGCTCACTGACTTTAAAATCTTGATGTGATGCTCCAATGTGTCTTTAGTGTTGTGTCCCTCTTCTCCAAACGCGCGAGCGTTTTGGCCACTGAACAAATTGTATGCTTCCCGACTATCCCAGTAGGAAAACCTGTCAGCCTGAAAATGAACCGATTCGTCGACCACAATGGCATCTGTACCTAAACTATCCACCACTTCCTGGATGCTACCGGTGCGCTGACGTTTGTTTGAAGTTGTCTCAGGATGTGTCACGTCACTTGTATTGTTGTCGTGAAATGAAAGCAGCGACAGGATGCTGGGGCTCTTACTGATGACCGGGTTGACTGTGTGGCGAGCACATTGTTTGCATTCAAGTGCACTCTCTCCTTCCAATTTGTATCAAGCGGACTTGGATAGGCAACTTGTGTATTTGGATCCGTAACCAAGTAGTACCACTTCCTCTGAAAGGTCACTCGGAATATTCCAGAATTATTTGTGCCGTCAAATCTTTCCATCAAATGCCCATTAAAATCCAATTTGCTTCGAATCATTGCCGCATTGAAACTCTTGACATCAATCAAATGCACATCTGCATCAATGAGACCAGATGCTCTCAGGGCTTCGGCCCAAGTCTCTGCCGGTAGCCACTTCTTCCACACCCTTCGACGAAACATTTCGTCAGCACAGATCTTAACGAAGGCACTCCGAATAATAGCAAATTTATAGCCAGAACTCTTGAATTGGACTGACTCGTTCATATGGCTGGATACTGAAGGCAATCACCAAGCCCTTTTTCAGCGTCAGTCAGGCCAATTACGCAAGTGTGATCTGCAGTGTTGTGTCAAATATCATGGTCGAAGCCCTCGTTGCGACCGAGTAAAGTATTTGGATTCGTGACGTCGTTTCACGGTATCTACATGCGAAAGAATATGCTCATGTACAATTATTACTGCGGCCTACTTCAAGATCCTTGATTGCGTAACCAGCTGTATGTAAAGTCGACGTGTAGGTGGTAATGTAATTTCTAACATATTTCAGGGAGTCGATTTTTTTAGACAGGTCGATCGGCTCGATTAAGAGGACATACTGTACACGGGCTCCGACGGAGTATATAAACGTGTGCCCAAGGAATGATATGCTGCTGAATGCTGAATGGCGGATGGCTGAATCCTCGTGTATATGATGAAGTGTTTATATCTGAATGAGAACGAAATGAGCAACAACAACAATCACGAAGCAATGCAACTATCGCTTCTCAAACTTGCTGAAAAGTGTCTTGCCCAAAGTCGTCTAATCTTCCTTGTGGCCGATCTGCGATTGCTGAGTTCAACGGGTCGAATCCACACGAAATTTGATGTGTTGTGCCTCGACAGCGACCGATTCCTTCGCACCACGGCCGCCAGCATGGCATGCGTGACGGAACCGTGCGACATGTGCCGGGGCATTACACCAAGTCATGTCATGGCCATTTTATTGTTGGAAATGAACAAGAGTCTTACTGATCAAAGTCTTTTGGATGATGATGATCAAGACGACATGTCGTACGATGGTCACAACGGACTGCTCAATAACTTGAGACTGAGTCGATCGGATCCCATTTTGGCACGAAAGGCGGAAGGGGATTTGCATGCCTTGTTACGAGCGTACTGTCATACCATGAGGGGAGATTTGTGTGAGGACATGCCCAAGGTACCAATCAGTCTCCTTGCGCAGATGTCTTCAGGTAGTATGTCATCGAGCGGGACCACTGTAGCAACTGGAACGAATGAAGCGCATGCGCCATTTGGAACAGCAATTGTGGAGGAAGAGGAGCATGTTTGGAGAAATCCAGAAAGGGAGGAGACGAAATTGGCCTTTACTGCACTCGGCGAACATTTTTTCTCGTCCGCAACGGATGACGATCAAGCAGATGTATGCAGTAAGGATGACTTGGTCCGGATTTTAAAACGGGCAATTGCCAAACGAGACAGCGAAGGCCTTGACTTTTTGACAAAGTTCTTCCAGGAAGGTACCGTGACGAGAATGATGGCGGAAAGCAGGACTGAATTGGTTTGGTTGCACGACTGGCATGTACAGAAAGAGTGCACCTACGCCATATCGGTCGACCGTGAGGAGAACGCCGTCGTTGTCATCTTCCGAGGAGCAACGACGTATACTGATTGGGAGCGCAGTATTTATTGGAGCACAATGAAGGCAGAGAATCCAATCAAAGACGATTATCCAGGCAAAAACAAATACATCAAAATGCATGGTGGGTATCATCGCTACCTCTTTCGCCAACGGAAAGACACCAGAACTACGAAATACGACGAAATTGCCTCAAAAGTTCATGATTATGGAACGCAATTGGGTGATAATTACCGGTTGGTTGTGACCGGGCATTCTCTGGGTGGCGCGCTGACAAACATTTTCGCATTCTATGCATCATTAGAAGAGCGCTTCACAAAAAATGCCCCCATTCAAGCAGTCACCTTTGGATGTCCCAGAATGGCGGCATACCAATTTATTGATGCGATTCGCCACCAAGAGGACACTGGTAAACTCCAAATCGCTCGATTTCATAACGAGAAAGATGCCATCACTCATTTGCCTCCACATGTTTGGCAGTACTCGAAGCGCGGGGCCAAGTTCTACCATGTCGGTCTTGATGTTAAGCTGCCGTTGATCAGAAAAAACGTGTTCCGACTGTTTGGACAACCCCAACCAAGTGTCCAATTTTTGGATCCAGAGTCTTGGAAGGCGTCCTATGCAAGACAGTGGCGTGAATTCTATGGATTCAATATTCCAATCCGACCTTGGATGTTGGCCAATCACCATTCACTAATGGAACATCAAAAGCGAATGCACCTTCCCAATGCCGATTCGCCGCTGGTCAAATACTCGTTAAGCGAACTTTATCAGATGCGACCGCAATTCACGTCCAATAGAGGGGAAAAGACAATTGTTTTTGAACAGCAAGAAACAAGTGTGGTGGAACAAACAGGGTGCGAACCCATGCAAAGTCTGTAGCGGCATTTTCTAACAAAACTGGCTATTACTTCGAGCCATTGGCATGAGCGCCATGTAAGGCATGAAATATGAAAACGTCCGCACTGCTGGGTTGACGTGCAGATTCCGTATTGGCGCCGCAGCTGGTAGTGTGTAGTCACCTGCTCTCCAGTGCAGCGGTGACTGTGCCTCAAAGCTCCGCCTTGATCTGCCGTGGTCGGCATGCATCAACGCCGCTTTGGTGTTCCTTGCTACGTCGCCTTTTGTTCTTTGGGGTGTCAGGTTGCGTGTTCTATTCTGGACTTGATCGAAACATTCTCCGCAGTGCACAAGTCAAGTACATTAACGGAGCATGAGCCGACCAAACAATGAAATAAGGCAGTAAGGGCTCCGCAAAGGTGTAGTTCAACGTTCAATGTTCAATCGTAGCGTTAATTGAGTTCGCAAGAGTAATAAACTCTTCATAAGTTACTTACTTATGCGATCAGCAGTCCTAGCGGTCGTACATGTACTTCACCTCGACAAAAAATGTCTTGCGTTGGATTTTTTCAAATGGGTCGAACCTTGAAGTGCAGAGTGATCAGATTCATGACAAGACATTTGAGTTCCTGTGTCAAATAATAAAAAATTTGGAATCCTGCTGGATCTTCGCTGTTTTGTACTTGTTGCGACGATCCAATTTCTCCACAGGTGAACGCAATGTGCTCATTGCCAATTTTAATTTCCAATTCTTGTCGCTTTTCACCCGTCGGTTCTTTCCAATTCGTGTCATCAACAGTGGCAATGTCCGACTGTCGAATGATGCGTTTGATTTCCTCCACCACCGCGGGTCCCAAATGTACCTCTCGCCGTATCATTTCTCCTCGTTTGTAGTTCGAATTGTTGGCATACCGGAGCTTGCCGCTGGGAGACAGTTCAAATTCCATAAATTCGTGACCGAAGCGTCCCTTGTGACCAACGTAGTACCGAACGTAAAAGTCGTCGTGGGATGATTCCGCAGACATGATTGTGTTTATGTGTCGTGTTCCTTGCGTTTGCAAATTGAATATGAGGTAGATTCAATCAACGGCTCTGATTCCTGATATGCAGTCCTTTACTCTGTAGTATAACTCGGAACTGAAGCGCTGTATTAAATCGATGGTACAAGCACAACAATGTGGTGAGTATTATTATTCGTCAAGTGTTGAGAGTTGGCAATGGACACTTGCACTCTGCTAGCTCGAGTCTCTCAAGTCTCGATCGGTGCCATCTGTCATATTTTTTGAAGGGTAACGCACCCAGCACAGTGTCGACTGTCGAGCGAGTGCTTTTGATTGTGCGACTGCGTGCCTGTTGTACAGTACCAGCTCGCTAGTAGAGTACCAGTAGCTAAAACCTAAAACACAGCCGAATTTTTGGAACCGCCAAATTGCATGTATGCACAAGGCATACAATTAGTTTTTTCGTAGAAGTACGGTATCCGATAGTAGAACAATACTGAAGCAGTCTTCGATACTGTACTGCACCAGCTATGATACAGTAATTCATTGAACCACATGACGTCATCATTGACTGACTGACTCATTCATGCAGTGATTTCACTCACATATCTCTTGGTTCACGGTAATGATCCTCAAGATGACGATCATCAGACCTCTCCGTATCGCGATTCTCTTCCTTGTACTATCGCCTTCCTTTGCATTCCAAGTTCGTCCGAACGCTTCGAGTAGAAAGGTGAGCGAGTCTCAAAGATTAAGGTGAATGTCATCGAATTCGCCGCACTCATTACGTCACACGGCTCTCACATATACCAATTTCGACATATCCATCCATCCATTGCAACAACAATCAAACAACAAAACATTGAAGTCTTCCGCAATCAATATGAATTTCTTCTCCAACCTCTTCTCTGGTGGAGGTCAGGCGTATCCGGCACCATGTGTCATGGGAGATGAAGACATCATGTCCAACAAGGGTCATGGGACATCAGCGACACCGGTTCAACCAAATTTAAAATGGGACTGTGATGAAAAGGTTGCCGACCGAATTTGCAATTTCAATCGACACTATGCGGAATACAGAGGTACGGGATAAAGTTGGAGTTTTCATCAAGTAGAGTGTACCCACCTACCACCACCACAATTACAACTCGAGTAACGTGAGGATGGTAGGGTACAATTTCGAGAGTCGATTATGAGGGTTGTCTCACATTTCTTTTCTTTTCTCAACCACAATATTTGTTAATACCCAAATATTTTTAATTAAAAAAAACAGGCTACTGGCAGTCAACATCATTCATCCAAGAAGCCAAGAAGGAATATGCGGAGACTGGAGAGATCAAGTTTTACGACAGTAACACAGGAAAGCTCCTGTTCCGCGCTCCCAAGGGTCGGTCGTTTGACGATTTCATTCGAGAAAGTGTATCGCACGGGTGGCCCAGCTTTCGAGACGAGGAAGTGAATTGGGAATACGTGCGTTGTTTGAAGAATGGGGAAGCAGTCAGTGTGGATGGGACTCATCTGGGACATAATCTGCCCGACTTTTCGGGTTCGCGCTATTGCATCAATCTCGTTTCAGTGGCTGGACGGCCTGTGGATGAACAGTAACCCTTCAATACGATTGTCATCCCGGAACAACAACACAGTCGACATGGCGAACACTGAGCTAGTTTTGCAATCCGATAACAGTATCAACATCAATTCGTTACACTTTATTGCACACACTGCTGTTCACGCATCAAACTTATCCAATTCGAGAAACAATCTCATCGCCGGATGTCTTGCATATCCAGGACGTGCCAGGACATCGCCAAGATAGTCCTGCAGGGCCTCGAGACGATTTTGGAGGAATTCTTCATTTTGTTGCTGCCACAGGCATGTCCCTGGCGGCAAGGACAGAGCATGCTCTTCATGAATCGCTGCGTTGGGGGGTGACGACACCAGTTGTTCGTGTAACCACTTGAATTGCGAATATCGTCTCATACATTCGTGCCGTTTGTGTTCCGAAAACACCTCGATGCGAAAGTAGACAGCAGGGAAACTTGATTTTCCTCCAAGCCCAGCAGGTATCGGAGGTGGCTCTTCTAAAAGTATCTTGCCTTTAAGCTGCAGAGTGAAGAAGGTTGAATCATACCTCGGAGACCAATGTTCTTTCGCTAAGTAGTGCATGATGCGGCGTGCGATCTGCGATGTTTTGTCAGGAGCTGCAATGGGAATCAGAAGCGAATCAATGATTATGGTGTGGTTGTGTTGCTGTCAACCACAACAGGTGTAAACTGAAGAACAACCAAAAGTCCTCGGAATACAAGTACTTCCAGGTATTGTGATCAAGATTGTATCCCAGTTGTCAATTAGGTCGACAGGTCGATGTGACAAACAGACGACTCAAAGCCGCGTCTGGTGTGTGGTGGTGGACTGAAGGGGACACATCATCAGACAGGCGACAGGAGTCCCAGTACATGCCTACTCAGCACTCCATTTGTAGTAAAAGATACCAGTGTATCATTCCGCGCTCCGCACCGCCGTAGGTATGCATGGAAGATATACACACTGGAAGATATTTTGATAGAGTCGTATTCTGGTACAGTAGTCGATGGCCGCGAAATTACTTTTAAAGACCAGCGAGGTCGGAAACGGAGATCTAACGTTCACATTTTGTTTAAACAAGATTTTCGCAAACCCCAAGAAAAGCATTTTCTATACTCGAACACCGGAGGCACAGTTCTCATGTTTTCCAGTTCACACAAAAACGGCGCACACTCATTGACGAGAAGTAAAGCCTCCAACCATGAACGAGTTCGACAAGGAGAATCAAGCACCCAATAAGTTTCATGCGACAGAACATTTCTTGAGTGGTATGTGAATGTTGTCCTCACAGAAGGTTCAAGCGTTGTTGTTAGATGCTAACACAGCGAAATAGCGCTTGCAGACGCAGACACACCAGTGGAACTGCTGCGGTCACTCACGAATGCATCAAAACAATTCAACCACAGCGACAAACATGTGCACGACCACGAGGTGCAAGATGGAGTTGCATACGCCTTGGTTCGAACCCTCACCTCGAATCTCGTTCTTTGGCACGACCAAGGCGACACATCGTTCCTTTCGGCGCTTGGGTATGAAAGAGCACTTCGTATTTCCATTTTATGCACGGCATTGGAAAGAGTACTCCAATGCTCACACAAAGTGCTCGTGGCGCATTTAGAAGGCCTGATAGGCCTAGATTTATTACCATCGCTGGTGCGAATCGTCGAGATATTCCTCCCGTACCACAACGCGTGCATCGTGCGCGACGTCGCTCTAAGCAAGACATCGAGAATCCTCTATCTTGTGTCCAAGCACGCCATTGATTTTCCAAAAGAAATCGTATCAGTCCTTCGAAGGCTGATGCGCGCGGATGTCACATCAGACGCACGGATTGACGCCGCCTGTGCCGTCGCAAGTCTGATGGCACATCCCCGTGTTTCAGAATTTCCACATCTTATGAAGGAGCTCATAAATTCCGCCCCTTTTGTCATTTCAACTCTATCGACAGCTTCTGAAAGTGCGCCGGAAGAACAGCTACCTGATGTTTCAAGAGCTTTACTTCAAACTGCTCGCAGCTCGAGGACTTGTCTTCTCAGGATATCGAGTCGACGAGACACGGTCGTCAACATCGTTCAGCTGATGCAACTCAAAGCAACACAATCGGATGCGCTCAGACTGACCGCATTGCTATTGAATTGCGATGCCACAGCCAAGAACTTGTGGAGGTCTAATCCGTCGTCCGGATTGATCGTTCTCCGGGGATTGACAATGGTCGCTCGAACGGATCATGCCGTTCTGGATTCGAATAAGGACCTTGCGATTGCCATCCTCATGTCCGCACTCGATTCGGACAGTCTGACATTTCACCACAAGCACGTTATAAACCACGCACTCATTGGTGTTGCATACGGCGATCCCAATGAACAACTGAGAACAGAAGTGGCCTTTGGTATTTGTCGACAATTGTTAAAGAACGAGGACAAGGTCGATGAGGAATCCAAGGTTCTTTACCCAACCATTATTGATTTTCTCCAGTTCCCAATCGATTCTGTTCGGATGGAAGCTCTCTTTACTCTGGATGTATGCACCTGGAGCAAGGAAGCTGCTGCAGTGCTCATGGAAGAGTACGCCTTCGTCGATAGTATTACAGCCATCATTCATGATTCCAATATCAAGAGGGACCAACAAGAAATGGCATTGTCCATCCTGTATAATTGTTCCAAAGACGAAACGTGCGCGAAAACGATTTGTCTCAACACCGCTCTACTCACAGCAATCGTACAACACACAATCGACCAAAAACTTACGGCGGCGATATCATCGTTTGAGTTTAGATCCCTGGAGATTATTTTCAACATTATGAAGTCAAGACCGAATCGTGTCCATTTCAAGGAATTCACGGAATTGCTCCCTTGGCTTGCGTCCGCTGCCGCTGTGACGGAAAGTGATGACATGAAAAAGAAGATGGTCGAGACAATCATTCAGCTTTCACAAGTCTATCTTCAAGGCGGAATTCCGAATCGTTTCTTGGTTTAGGACTTGTTTTGCCGTGGCGAGTCTGGTAACTCGATTGTCCCAAACAGTTCCTTTGCCGCTCGCATCTTTCCGTAGGGAGTTAAAGCCATGAGACCGACACTGGCAGATTCTGGTGTAATCTCGTGAAAGTATGGCGTCTTGCACATGTGAGCTTCGTCGGGATCGGATTGGAAAGGCTGAGCTCGTACAGCGTAAGGAATAGGCAAGTGAATAAGCTTCTTGTGACTTGCACTAGTTCCACAGACGCAATGGTTGGGTTTCCAACAATAAACGCGATCAGTAGCTGTGTTTCCCTGCAGCCTCGAACAAAAGAGGATACCGAGCTCAAAGTTGCTGTAGGATACTTGGTCAGTGCCTGTGGTTCGATCTTCTGTGGGAATTCCCTGTGCTCCCCGGGACAGGCATGCGCTGCTCAGGAGAAACCAAGAAAACATCTCGGCAGCTTTCCCAACTCCGTGGTCGCGCCGTAGAGCATACTCATTTCCTTCAAAGAGACGGGCATAACTTTTGAAATGAGGAGCACGAAGAGATGACACCTGATTAGGATTGCTGTGTGAATACTGGACCATTCGAGAAATGACGTTCACGTCGATTGTATTGAATACGTGCGAGGCAAGGAAGATGTATCCACTGGCGCCATTGCTTTCTTCCGACTCCGACGCTGGCGTTGACGGAACAAGTACCTTTGTACAAAGTTCAATGGATGGCGTCGGCTTGCGCACGCTCTTCTGGATGAAATCGTTGGTAGGCCACATGATATCCATACTTTCCAGAATTTTCGAGTCTCCGGCGTCACGACCCATGTAGGTTCGACCCAAGGTTGCCATATCTGATGCAGTCCAGTAACCACCCAACGAGGTGGGTTGAAGAATAAGACGATCGTCGTTGGATAGGAGTTGTGGCGGCAACCATGGTTTGATATTCTGATCTTTTGGACTCGTTAGTCGTTCCATGACATCCGCAACGCGCTGCGCGCCGTAGAGAAAAGTGGGCATGCCGTCTTTGCGGCCCAAATGTGTAATGCCGAATTTGCCGTGATGATCACCGGGAATTGTGGCAATTAAATGGACTTGCGAGTCTTGAAAGGAAAAGGCATCCCGAAAGGAGTCAAGCGTGTCAATGGCGAGGTAATGACGTAGGAATTCGAATGGCAGCATGGATCCCACCTGGGCGGCATTGGACTGTTTCTGTAAAAAATCCAAAAGCACTGCGCCGAAGTCGGATCCATCATAACGTCGTTCTTTTATCTTGTTCCGAGGTATGGCTGGCTGCGGGCTTCGATTTTCATCCAGTTCACCAGTGGAATTGGAAGGCGTAAACCGTTGCAGCCAAACACCATCAAGGGATTCCTGTGATGTAAGGTTCGATGTTGAGACGACAACAACCAGAGAACCACGTTTCTCAAACAGTAGCATGAATTTGGGGTGGTGCACTCCCCGCTTGGAAAGTCGTTTCCTTGCGACGGCAGGGTCGACTCCAGTGAAAGCAAATGGTGGAACATCTTGCTTTATGCGGTCGTTCTCATCATCGGAATCGTCAACGACAATAACTTCGTCATCGTTAGGTCTCGGTGCACAGGTGGATGACGTTTTGATGGGGCGGCTTGCATTCTTGCGATTAGTGTCACTCGCATGTTGTAAACTCGCCGACAAGCGTGGTGGCAACCAGGTTGTGAGAATGCGAGTCATGTGCAGCGTTGGTGGGAGAGTACGAACAGCCATTTTGTCTTCAACCTGAGAGTGCAGGTCGAACCATGCCTCCTCTGGCGGGACCTCTTCTTTCTTCACGGAACGAGAACCAGAGGACAATACTGGATCTGGTTTGTGAATGACGTCGGGGCGTTGCGAGTTCTGGATTGACGTTGTCGATAATTTTGATTCCAATCCCTTGTGTCCATGAAGCACGAGGGTAGGGATATTCTCAAACAGATTCATAACATACGCAGGAGAAACCGTGTAGGTTCCTAGAATCGCTGCTTTAAGATCCAAGGATTGTATCAAGCGTGCACGATCCAACGTTGGAGGAGGCTGCTGTGCTCCACAGGTACACGAATGAGATGAATGAGT
Source organism: Fragilaria crotonensis (assembly GCA_022925895.1). Classification (NCBI taxonomy): domain Eukaryota; phylum Bacillariophyta; class Fragilariophyceae; order Fragilariales; family Fragilariaceae; genus Fragilaria; species Fragilaria crotonensis. Next base: position 188,157 of record JAKSYS010000033.1, read on the forward strand.
CTCAGCATTACATGGCTCATCCCCATTGGGCTTTAAAAGATAGAATCGATCCGCATAGTAGCGATTTCCGTCCACTTGAATGAAAGGACACTTGTAATTCTTGTTTGACTTCCCTGCGATGTAATCTGACGTAACTTGGTCCGTGTGTATGCCTATTCTGTTTTGTGGTACAGTTGAGTCTCTGTAGTAGTATTGAGATTGGTGATCAGGGCCACTGTCAGGGCGAACGTCAGTACCTTCACCCGTGCCAATGCCAGGAACCGGTCGACCCTGTGTTACCCTCCCTTCTGATTTCCACGAACATTCTAGGCGTTTGCGCTTCGACTTGGACACACCATGCTCCTCATTCATCGAGAACAGAACGAAAGTGGTGAATCTACAAAAGTGTGATGAACTAATGTGTTTGAGTTGTAAAGGGGATGTCAATGTCGAATTGGAAGGCGATGATCACGATCTCAAATCTGCATCCGACAGACAGAC